>JAJPUD010004598.1:31941-46485 GCA_023553655.1 Myrmecobius fasciatus | reverse complement strand
CTTTATAATATAGTTTTAGATCTAGTACAGCAAAGCCACCTTCATCTATCTTTTTTTTCACTAATTCCCTTGAAATTCTTGACCTTTTGTTCTTCCAAATGAACTTTGCTACTATTTTTTCTAGATCTGTAAGATAATTTCTTGAGAGTTTGATTGGTATGGCACTAAATAAGTAAATTAGTTTGGGTAGTATTGTCATTTTTATTATATTCGCTCGTCCTACCCATGAGCATTTTAAGTTTTTCCAATTGACTAGGTCTGATTTTATTTGTGTGGAAAGTGTTTTGTAGTTTAGTTCATATAGTTCCTGACTTTCCCTTGGCAGATAAATTCCCAAATATTTTGTCCTATCAACAGTTATTTTGAATGGAATTTCTTTTTGTATCTCTTGCTGCTGGATGCAAAAATTTTAAATAAGATATTAGCAATGAGATTACAGAAAGTCATCCCCAGGATAGTACACTATGACCAAGTAGGATTTATACCAGGGATGCAGGGCTGGTTCAATATTAGGAAAACTATCAGCATAATTAATTATATTAATAACCAAACTAACAAAAACCATATGATTATCTCAATAGATGCAGAAAAAGCATTTGATAAAATCCAACACCCTTTCCTATTAAAAACACTAGAGTATAGGAATAAATGGGCTTTTCCTTAAAATGATCAGTAGCATCTATTTAAAACCATCAGCAAGCATCATATGTAATGGAAACAAACTAAAACCATTCCCAATAAGATCAGGAGTGAAACAAGGCTGTCCACTGTCACCATTACTATTTAATATTGTATTAGAAATGTTAGCTTTAGCAATAAGAGAAGAAAAAGAGATAAAAGGAATCAGAGTAGGTAATGAAGAAACCAAATTATCACTCTTTGCAGATGACATGATGGTATACTTAGAGAACCCTAGAGACTCAACTAAAAAATTACTAGAAACAATTCACAACTTTAGCAAAGTTGCAGGATTCAAAATTAATCCACATAAATCATCAGCATTTTTATATATTACCAACAAAGTTCAGCAGCAAGAGATACAAAAAGAAATTCCATTCCAAATAAGGGATAATAGGATAAAATATTTGGGAATCTATCTGCCAAGGAAAAGTCAGAAACTATACAAACTAAACTACAAAACACTTTCCACACAAATAAAATCAGATCTAATCAATTGGAAAAACATTAAGTGCTCATGGGTAGGCCGAGTGAATATAATAAAAATGACAATACTACCCAAACTAATCTACTTATTTAGTGCCATACCAATCAAACTCCCAATAAATTATTTTACAGATCTAGAAAAAATAGTAGCAAAGTTCATTTGGAAGAACAAAAGGTCAAGGATTTCAAGGGGATTAATAAAAAAAAAAGGCAGATGAAGGTGACCTTGCTGTACCAGATCTAAAACTATATTATAAAGCAGCGGTCATCAAAACCATTTGGTACTGGCTAAGAAATAGAGCAGTCGATCAGTGGCATAGGATAGGTTATCAGGACAATCTAGGCAATAACCTTAACAATTTAGTGTTTGATAAACCCAAAGACCCCAGCTTTTGGGATAAGTACTCACTATTCGGCAAAAACTGCTGGGAAAATTGGAAACTAGTGTGGAAGAAATTAGGGCTTGACCCATACCTAACACCACATACCAAGAAAAGATCTAAATGGGTTCAAGATCTAGATATAAAGAGTAATTTTGTAAGTAAACTAGAGGAACATAACATAGTTTACCTCTCAGACCTGTGGAGATGGAATAAATTTATGTCCAAAGAAGATCTGGAACTCCTAATTGAACACCAGATAGATAATTTTGATTATATTAAGTTAAAAAGTTTCTGTACAAATAAAACTAATGCAGACAAGATTAGGAGGGAAGCATCAAATTGGGAAATCATCTTTACATTTAATGGTTCTGATAAAGGCCTCATTTCTAAAATATATAGAAAATTGTTTCATATATATAAGAATTCAAGCCACCCTTCAATAGATAAGTGGTCAAGGGATATGAACAGACAATTTTCAGATGATGAAATTAAAACCATCGCTAGTCATATAAAAAGTTGCTCCAAATCACTATTGATCAGAGAAATGCAAATTAAGACAACTCTGAGGTACCACTACACACCTGTCAGATTGGCTAAAATGACAGGAAAAGATAACGATGAATGTTGGAGGGGATGTGGGAAAACTGGGACTCTGATACATTGTTGGTGGAACTGTGAATGGATCCAACCATTATGGAGAGCAATTTGGAGCTATGCTCAAAAAGTTATCAAACTGTGCATACCCTTTGACCCAGCAGTGTTTCTACTGGACTCCCAAAGAGATCTTAGAGGAGGGAAAGGGACCCACATGTGCAAGAATGTTTGTGGGAGCCCTTTTTGTAGTGGCTAGAAACTGGAAACTGAATGGATGCCCATCAATTGGGGAGTGGCTGAATAAATTATGGTATATGAATGTTATGGAATATTATTGCTCTGTAAGAAACGACCAGCAGGACGATTTCAGAGAGGCCTGGAGAGACTTGCATGAACTGATGCTGAGTGAAACAAGCAGAACCAGGAGATCTTTATACACAGCAACAACAGTATTACATGATGATCAATTCTGATGGACATGGCTCTCTGCAATAAAGAATTGTCTCAAACCAGTTCCAATTGTTCACTGAAGAAAACCATATACACCCAGAAGGAGGGATATGAAATATGGACCACAACGTAACATTTTCATGATCTCTATTGATGTTTGCTTGCATTGTGTTGCCTTTCTCTGATTTTCTTTTTTTTCCTTGTAGATAGGATTTTTCTTGCACAACTTGTCAAGTATTTCAACATTATTGACATGTAGTGGACTTCCTGCCATCTAGGGGAGGGGAGGGGACTGTGCGTAAAAGTTGTAATGGAGAGCTTTGTAAAGATCAATGCTGGGGAATTACCCATACATATGTTATACAAATAAAAAGCTTTAATAAACAACAAAAAAAAGAAGCCTATATTGTAAAAGGGAGGTTATCATGGAAGAACATATTAAAGTAGATAAAAACAAACAAAAAAAGAATTTATGGAATTAAACAAAATTCAACACTGGTGATGAACCTTTTAAAACATAGGTTGACTGTTCCATGAATAACAGAAACACTCATTCCATCACCAAACTCATAAATAAAGCCTTTCTGATTGTAGTGTCTGTCAGATCTTCCAATCTGTCGTGAAAACAGCCTTTGAGAACCCAGGATCACTCTTAAGGTATTTTGAAGCATCAGTAATAATTCTAAAGATGTGCTAGATCCCTAAGAAACAGAAAGGGCAAGTTATGTGTTTATTTTTTACTTTAAATTCCTAGAACTTAGCATGGTGCCTATCACATAGTAGGCATTTAATGACAACAGCAAGCAAATATTTATTAAGTATCTACTGTGTACCAGGCACCAACTGTGTTGGGTGCTAGAGATACAAAAACAAAAGTGAAAGAATCTCAGCCCTTAATGAGTTTGCATTCTGTCGGGGGAAGTAATAGGTGTCTATTACATAGGTATCTATGTAATAACATGACACAAAATACATACAAGGTAGTATTTTTTTTTGGTAGAATGGGCACTAGCCTCTGGGGAGATCAGGAAAGACTTCATGTAGAGTCAGTGGGCAATGAAAAGATAGGACTTAGAGAAAGAAAGAAATATGTCTGCCTCAGACATTAACTTTATGATTCTGGGAAAGTCACATATTTTCTGCCTGCCAACTTTTATGGCCATTTAACAACATTTTCAACAACAACAACTATTACTACTACTACTATTATTATTACAGATATGGAAAAATGGGGAGAGGCTTAAGGACTTTTCTAACTAGTAAATGCCTGACACAGAATTCAAATTCTAGATTTTCAATCTATGTTTTATGCACTATGTCACTTAGTAGCTTTCCCTCCCCACTTTCCATCCCGCCCCCCATTAGAGAAATACAAAAGGTACAAATGACCTGATAGGACACCAGAATGACTTCCTCCCTCCATCTGAAGGAGTCATCCCTTTTTATGAAGTAGTACACTATTACTGCCAGTTGTGAGACCACTGTTCCTGCCTTTTTCCTCAGACCTACCTGAGCTGGTATATTTTAGTGCTGGCTCCTGGCAGAACAGCTTTTATTTTTAAATTCTGCTTTTTCATTCGTGCTTAACCAGATAAATCTGAGTCCTCTCTCTGAAATATCTATGTGTGTGTATATATATATGTATATATATATGTATTTATATATTACTGTCTTTATACTTATCTTCCTTATGTTTCTTCTGAGAATGTAAGCTGCCTATGACAATGCTATAGAATTGAGGGAAATGTGTATTGCTTATGTCTTATGTAACTCATTACCTGCCAGAGAAGGGCATGGCTAGCTGAAATACTTTTCTTTTCAGGGATCTGGGTAAATGATGCAGTTTTGGTTGGTGTGACTTGAGCTTCTGATCACCTTGGCAGTTTTGTCTGATGATCATTGATAGATTTGGCAGATCAGGAGGCTAGATCAGATTAAGAAAGCAACTTGAGATATCCTTACATGAAGTGGTAGGAAAAATCAAGAAGACCTGAATTCAAATCTGACAGTAAACACTTAGTAGCTGTGTGACACTGGCAAGTCCCTTAACCTCTTTGTCTTAGTTTCCTCAACTGTAAAAGTTAATAATAGCACCAACCTCTCAGGATCATTCTAAGGATCAAGTGAGCTAATATTTGTAAAGCATAGTGCCTGGTACATAGTAGACACTATATAAATGTCAGATATTATTATTAATAAGGTATAAAGGTTGTCTACCTGTTCTCTCTTAACATTAGAAGCATCTGAATTTGAGAATACTGTGAAAAGATCAAGCATTTTTTTTAAATTTGTAAGGCAAAGAAAATAGAGCAGAATGAATATTTTTTAAGTAAAATTGTAGTATTTTCATGTCATTTGACATGCCTGGCCCTTCCAGTGTCTCAAAGTCTTTCCAACTTGGTAGGACCTGGTGCAGCTTAACTTCTGTTGACATTATCTTGAGAACCCCAGGACACTTCCACACTGTAGTTTGATATGACAGTAGTAAGTTAATATATGTGAGCATATGTTGAGGTTGAAGTGTTGAGACATTGTGACTTTAAACGCAATGTGATACAATTTAATAGTCTACAGTATAATAAACATTAAAATCTATGTGCCAGCCATGGTACTAAGTGCTGGAAATACAAATAAGAAAAAAAAAATAGTTACTGCCCTCAGGGAGCTTACAATCTAATGGGGATATACACCAAAAAAATTGCTGACAAGGAGGAGTTGTAGTGGAGATACCTGGTACATAATGATAGCAGAGTCAAAACCAAGCAGAGGAAATGGACAGGAATGAGGAGTTAACGGAGGTTTCGTATCCTCTTTTAAAGTGAAGGTGTTTTTTTTCCTTTTTTTTCTTTGCCCTTCAGCCCTCCAATCAGAGAGGAGAGGGCAACTGAGAGTATTGATGATAATGTGTGAGTACCAAAGTTGTGGAAATCTCCTCAATGATAAGTTTCCTAGAAATGGGGAACATGGTCGAGTCCTACCAAGAAAATCAGCTGGAGGGAAGTAAAATGGGCTGAGTTTCTAAGCCCTCTTGAAAGGGCATCTTTGGGAGGAGGTTTTTTTTAAATACTCCTTCCATTTTATGACTCAATGTATGCTCAGTTTTGCTGGATTCTGCTGTCATTTTTTTAAAGGAATGAAAAAGTGTTTTTAAGTGTTTACAGTATGCCACCTCTGTCAAAAGCCATGGGAAAATGAAAAAAGCAATATGCTGTCCTAAAAGAGCTTAATTCTTTTTAAAATTAAACTTTATTTTTTCGTATCATAAATGTTTTTCCCTTTTCTCTCCTCCCCTCCTTGAGAAAAAGGGAAAAAACTTTATAACCAATATACATAGATAAACAAAACACATTTCTGCTTTGGCCACATCTGTTGACATGCAAATTAGTGAGTTTGACTATCCAAAAGCTAGTTCCCCCACACACAAGTAACAGTTTCTTAATCATCTGCTTTCTTCCCTGAAAAAAAAAAAAAGCATTCTCAGTATGAATTTCTGCTACTTAGACATTTGTTGACAGCCCTTTAAACAATTTGTCTTTTTATACTATTGGAAGTTGGGTTAGCATTGAAATGGTCAGATGTTGGGATGGCTTAGCATCTGAGGTGAAGTTACTTTCAGTGAGGGTATATTAGTAAAATAGCAGTTCAAAGATAGTAGTGAACAGTCTCTGAGGAACTGAACATGAAAATTAATTAAGGGAAAGAAATATATCATTAACATTAGCTCTCCCAGTAGGTCCCAGTGTGATTATGATGTGAAATTAATTACTCCCTATTTAACTTTTTAAAAAATCACTTCCTCTCTAAAAGTACTTACAATACTGCTATCTTCGAATACTGTTTCAGTCATTAAGTAGGAAATTGTTTTGAAATAACAATGTAGTCAAATTACTCCTTCAGTTATATTTACTTGTTTTTTTAAAAATAGTCCTTTAAAATAGCTCATCATTTATAAAATACAGAAGATATTGATCTGAAGCCACATCATGATGTGATGGAAAGAACAATGAACTTGAAATCCAGAAGCCTGGCTTCAAATTCCATTTACTATGTGACCTTGAAGAAATCATCTAAACAGAACCACAATCTCTTCAATTGTAAAATGGGGATGATGACTCCAATCTCCTTTTTTCACCTTGTCATCTTTAATGAATAGTCAGGTGACTGAGGCATCTTCATGTTTTGAGTGTGGTGGATAGGAAGAACATTAGCTTTGAAGTGGGACAACCTGGATCCAAATCCTTATTCTGATGCAAATTTGAGTAAGTCACTTAAATTCTATATGAGAAGTTAAAGCTAGATGATCTCTAAAGTTGCTTCCAGCTCTAAATGTTAATATCTTACTTTAAAAATTTGTTAATAGAGTCAAATTGAATGAGATAATGTTTATGAAAGTATTCTGCAAGCCACAAAGTGCTATACAGATAAAAAGTATAATTATTAATATTATTTTCTTTAAAATCTTGGAGGAAAAGGAAGTAGTTTAGGAAAAGTGGGAGGAAAGAAACAAGGATTTGTTAAATATCTCTTATGTCCTTTGTACTATGCTTTATGATATACAAATATCACATTTGGTCCTCACAACAACTATTAATGTCCTTATTTTACAGGTGAGAAAATGGTACAGAATGGGTAACTTATCCAGGGGCTCACAGCTAATATATAAACAGCTAATATATATATATATATATGTATATATATATATATATATGAGACCAGATTTAAACTAAAAGTGTTTCTCTCACCTTGCCATGTAACTGATATATATATATATATATATGTGTGTGTATATATATATATATATTCTATAGCTAGAATATTGGGGTCCCTTGTTAGGAAAGAAAAGCCCAGAAAGTGTTTACGTCACAAATACAAGTTGTTTTAGTGCAGAGCATTTTATTTATTAGACCCAGTCAAGCTAAGTCTTGCTGGAATATAGCCAAATCAATGGTCTCAGCTAATGAAGACATTGTTTGCCCAAGAACACCTTGTTTTGTCATTTGAGGTAAAATATACTGGCTTATTTTTTGTTTCTGAGGCCAGAAACAGCTGATTTTGCTGATGCTTGAGAGACTTCTTAACTTTAACCTTCATATTTTCTTCTCTTTAAAAAATCCTAATTTGGGCTTATTCTTTGCCTTTTATTTTAATTTTTGTTTTAAATTTAAGTTGGAAGTAGCCTGGCAACAAGGAAAGTTATGCCACTCTCTAACAGTTAGTTGCTTCAACACTTGTACTCTTCAGAGGTAACACACTGATGATGTTCCAAACATTTGGTTAAAAAAAAATCCTAAAAGAAAGCTTTGTAAGGGTTAATGTTTAGGAATTACCCATACATATGTTTTGCAAATAAAAAGTATTAATAAAAAAAAATCCTAAAAAGCTTTCAGTATCATAGCATTCTTAAACATTTTATTTGCTGGGGAGAAAAGAAGAGAGAGCATTTATTAAGTGCCTATCATCTGCCAGGCATCATACTAAAAATTTTACAAGTATATCATTTGATCTTCACAATCCCCTGTGATTATCCCCATTTTACAGCTGAGGAAACTGAGGCAAACAGTGCTTAAAATGACTCACCCAGAGTCACCCAGTTAGTAAGTATCTGAGTCTGGATTTGAACTCAGATCCTCCTGGACTCTAGGACTAGCACTCTATTCACTATGTCACTTAGCTACCTTGATAGTACAGGAAAATATTTTTTTTCAGGCCATCGTTTCACATGCAGTTTTTAGATCCTCTTCCTGTGTGCATAAATAGATTTAGAGGAGAGACCGTACACAGCATAGCCTCATAAAATTTTAAGAATGAGCCAAATTTACCTATTCTTTTCACAACAGCCAAAGTATTTATGACATCCATTTTCTCTCTTATTGTGGTAGAAGGCCTGCAGAGAAGGTGCACACCAGTGTCCTACTTAACTATACTTAAGTAAGACTGAATTTGAAATGGGTCACAGAGGAGGGAATTCACAGTTCTCCTATTTGTGTCCTTTCACTATTTGAAAATGGACAGCAATTTTGAATTGATGTAACTTTGTCCTTAGACCCCCTCCTGAGCAATGGGATGAATAATCATGATTTTATAGTTAATGATGCCAATGATAACAATAACTGAGATTTATGAGCACTTTAAAGTTTAGAAAACACTTTGCATACATTATCTAATTTATTTGTCAGGACAGCCCCAAGAGGATGGCGCTACAGCTATTATCATCTCCGTTTTACAAATGGGGAAGCTAAGGACTCAGAAAAGTTAATTGTGGTTCCATAAGTATTGGTGTAAGTATTGGAGGCAGAATTTGAACCTGAGTTTTTTGGACTACACTGCACCATGGCACACTGCAAGCACTATATAAATGCCAGTATTGTTCTTATTATTCTCATTCACAGGTGTTGGGAACCAGTTGTAAGAAATTCAAGAGAACCATAGAATTTGCATAGTGTAATATGGTCACTCTATGAAATCCACCTGCCATTTTGATTATAAAATGCTTGCTTTGAGGCTTAGCTTAAAAAAAAAACTGAGACAAAGAGGCTCATTTTGTAGCTACTAGGCACTTGACTACAGAAAAAAAATCTTTATGCTAAGTACTGGGGAAAGGGCACCAAAGTGACATATTGGATCAGTTCTGGCACTTATTAAGTTGTTTGATCTTGGGCAAGTCAGCTAACATCTCACTGTCTCAGTGAGATGTCCGAAGTGGCAGCAAATCAAATGATATTCTGTATACTTTCCTTTTCTAACATTGGAATCCAAGACTTGTGCAATTTGAAAATTTATCTGTTATGGACCACATTTAGATAGGAAATCATAAGGCATTAGATAGAGAACTTGAACAGTGAGTTTTCTTCCTTATTTCTTGTTCTTCTTTCATAATACTTTTGCAACAAGCATTTTATATGTCTGCTTTTTCCCCCCTTGGGGATAGAGAATATAAAGAGAAGTGGAAAGGATATGCCTGATAATTGAAAAAAAATTAAAAGGTCAGTGAAGGTAGAACTTTGAGTTTTCTAATAACTAATTTGAATATATAGAGAAGTGAAAAAGATAGTAGTAGAGAGTTGAGGAAGAAGAGTCAAAGATCCAGAGCTGATCAAAACCTTATAGGCTATCAAATTTAAACTCCTTCAATTTATAGATGAAGAATTTGAAGCCCTTTCAGAGGTTCAATGACTTGCCTAATGTTAGTCTTATAAGAAATTGCGGGGACAGGATTTAATCTGTTCATTGTATGCTGTACTGCTGAAAACAAGAGTTTTTAAGGTAGAGAGAACAGTCATAAATAAATGATTTCTTTGCATTTATTTGAAATATAGCACACCACTTTCTTTTAGATGGATGACATACCCAGATCATTTGAAAGTTTCCTTAATTTTTTTCTATTTTTCTCCAATCCAAGCACTAGAATGTGAAATATACAAATCAAAAGGCAAAAAAAAAAAACAACTAATATCACCTTTAAATGGCAATAAAGAAAAAAAAAATCACAGCCTATTTCCTTATAATTTTAACCAGTCTGGTTTTAAAATTTTGCTTGGACTGAACTCCCATAATATCTACAAATTATGCCACTTAACTCTTATCATATCCTTCCTTGTATTGTATTGGATATGTGTTTTATCCTCATAAATAGATTGTAAGCTCTTGGAAAGCAAGGCCTGTGGCTTTATAGACCATTTTGTTTTTATTTTTTGTTAAGTTTTTTTTTTTATTTTCAACATTCAATCTTTTAAAACCTTGTGTTCCAAATTTTTCTCCCTCCCGTCCCCCTATCCTCTCCCAAGATGACAAGCAATCCAATATGTTAAACATGTGCAATTCTTCTATACATATTTCCACAATTATCATGCTGCACAGAAATAATAAGATCAAAAAGGAAAAAATGAGAAAGAAAACAAAATGCAAGCAAACAACAGCAAAAAAAAAGTGAAAATTCTATGTTGTGATCCATACAGTCCTACAGCCCTCTCTGGGTACAGATGACTCTCTCCATCACAAGACCATTGGACCTGGCCTGAATCATCTCCTTGTTGAAAAGAGCCACATCCATCAGTATTAATCATTGCATAATCTTATTGTTGCTGTGTACAATGTTCTCTTGCTTCTACTCACTTCACTTAGCATCAGTTCATGCAAGTTTCTCCAGGCCTTTCTGAAATCATTCTGCTGATCATTTCTTACAGAACAATAATATTCCATAATATTCATATACCATAACTTATTCAGCCATTCTCCATCTGATGGGCATCAACTCATTTTCTAGTTTCTTGCTACTATAAAAAGGGTTGCTACAAACAGTTTTGCACACATAGGCCCTTTTTCCTTTTTTATAATTTCTTTGGGATATAAGCCCAGGAGAGACACTACTGGATTAAAGGGTATGCCCAGTTTGATAGCCCTTTGGACATAGTTCAGAATTGCTCTCCAGAATAGTTGGATCAGTTCACAACTCCACCAACAATGTATTAGTGTCCCAGTTTTCCCACATCCCTCCAACATTCATCATTATCTTTTCCTGTCATAAACCATTTTGTGAACCCTATCTTGGTATATCACTGTGTTCCAATCAGTGTTAACACATAGTTTAAACACATTTAAAAAAAAAAACATTAAAAAAATGAAATGGGGAAAGGGAATGGAAATCAATTCTACCACCCCTAGGCTGTTCTAGTATAACAGGACTGCATTCTCATGAAAATGACTTGCTGAGAGTTTGTCATAGTTTGTATACACACATTGCTTGAAATATTGCTAATTGGAGGTTCAGTAGGAGATTGGTTTAAATAGATAATTATGATTTAACATCAGATTTCTATGGCAATTATAAATAATTTATAGCATGCATAGAATACTTTTTATCTTTTTTTTTGGGGGGGGGGAGTTGTTGACTTATGTCCAGCAATTGTGCTGAATAAAATGTTAAAAGAAGAGAGAGCTCATCTGCATAACACCATAACATGTCATTATTACTGATTCAGTCACGTTAAGATCTTTTAAATTTTATATTGGGTCATCCATCCAAATAAGATACTAGGACAAGAAGAAGTATTTCCAGATTCTTCATAAATTTCCTTTATATTTAAAAATAAATTATAACATAATGTTATTTTATACTTTGCAAGGAATAAAGATATAGTCTATAAATCCATGTAATGGTACTGTGTTCAACAATGTTACTCTTCGGTCATCCAGTCTTCCTCAATGAACACATTTCTCCATTTTAATCCTACTTCAGAGTTTCATTCTGTTGTTCCATGGTGTTTTAGTAGGTATTAAAATAGAATAACAACTGCATTGATGGATTGCAAATGATCTTTTAAAAAGTTGCATCTTTTGTTTGCTTGCATTATGTTTTCCTTCTCAGGTTTTTTTTTTCCTTTCCTTTATACAGCAAGATAACTGTATAAATATGTATAACACATATTTGATCTGTCAAATATTTTAACATAATTAACATGTATTAGACTTCCTGCCATCTAGGGGAGGAGGTGGGGGGTAAGAGAAAAAAATTTGTAACAGAAATCTTTGCAAGGGTCATTGTTGAAAAATTACCTATGCATATGTTTTGCAAATAAAAAGCTTTAACAACAAGAAAAAAGAAAACTATTAATTTAAAAAAAAGTTGCATCTTTACCACAAACAAGAAAAAAAATGGATGTAGGAGAGAATACAGGACTTTTTTTAAATTAAGGTATTTCATGTAAATATGTGGAACTGGTAGCTTAAGATTCTGTACGGTTGCATTAGAATATTCATGCACTGTACCGCAAAGACTTGTGAGCACATTGAACAAAACTCATAACCTGCTCTCAGTGCCAAAATATTAGACACCCTACCTGTGCCTTTAAAACCTCTATCAGGAACAGATTGCTTCTTCCCTCCTACTCCCAGCATTAGTTCATCTGACTTTTGGGACAATCTTCCTGAGATCACTCATAGATTCTTGTCAACTGAGTTTAGGAATATGTTGTCCCCCTTTAGCTCTGACCCTTTAATTTCTGTATGACCTCCTTGGTCTCTTCTCCCCTGAAAGACAGCCTTGGCTTCCTCTCTGTCTGCCAATCAACTACCTGCCCTCCTATCCATTTGGGCATATCCTTGGTCTCTTCTTCAGTTTATAGAAACCATCATATGTCTCTCCACCTTAATACAGTACAGGTCACATAATATAATCTTATTAACAAATATTTGTTAACTGATTGATTTGGGACAGAATCCTGCCTGCCTTTGTATTTAATAGGAAACAGCCCATTCACAGATTGACATGTTCTTTCATCAGCTCATTCAATCTATTTGATTCCTCTTATAACAATTTCTCTTCTAATAATCAATACATATATACACATGACATCTGGACCAAAATACATTTTTTAACAATAAATCAAAAACATTAGCACAGCAACATTAACAGAAGTAAAAGGGAGAGGTGATACATAGAGTTAGAATGTGTATGTAGAGGCTTACCAAGAGAGACGGTGCCTAGTGAGTGAGAGGCAAAAGGAAAAAAAAAAGCCTGCATTCCTATTCATCCCTTCCTTTTATCCCTCTGTGGAACCTTTTCAAATATGATAGTCAATAGTGGCAGTATTTCACTAGCTTCTTGCTCACTGTATGACTGCCTGACATGTCAAATTTGATGCTCCTTCTTCCTTCCTGGCAGAAAGGAACTTAGAACAGTTATTCCTTACCTGTCTATGTACTAACAACTTCATTAAACTCCATCCCTAACCAAGAGTTCCAAATCCTCCCTTCTAGGATTTTTTCTTTGTGTCCAACAGAGCCTCCATATAGTCAACCTTTCCATAAATACACACAGTGGAAATGATTTTCTGCACTGTAACTGCTTCTATGTGGAATGCAATTCTTGTGCATTAATGAAGGTAATTACATTAGTTACTAAATAGAATTTTCTTTGTGTAGAATGTTTTATATTATCTCAGGACTGCAGAAGAGGCCAAGAAAATTCCTAATAGAAATATGCCACTCAAGAAAAGAATGCTATCACATTTTACAAAGAAGATATCTAGCTTCAGGGTTTGTTATGTGCTGTGTAACTTCTCTGGATCCTCTCCTGTTGCTGTAGTACCTAATTCCAGCTTCTATACTGTTTCAGACAAAGAAGCCAGTTTCTGTGGAAGGAGCTGTCCAGGGATCTGAGTATGCATGTAGAATACAGTTCTCTTTTTTCTTGAATGGTGAGAAAGTAGGTCATTCCCAAGGTCAACTATTTTCAGAACCAATTTAGAGTTGTGTGTGTGTGTGTGAGTGTGTGTTGTGTATAAACAGAATATCTAGAATATTCAACAAATAGAATACTCACTTAATAGAACACCCAGAAATCAGCACAATTAAAAACAAGGGTGTGCTGATAAATATTTAACAACCAGATCTTCAGGATAGAAAAATATACACATGACACATTTTTAAGCTTAATCTGTATTTTAATATATTCTTCATCATTTTATTAAGTCTAAACAACCAATAAAACAAGAAATTAAGTCCAACTGATTTCAAAGATATAAATGCACGCTGACAATTTCACAATCAGCTCTCATAAAATGGTCCAAGTTGACTCCAGCCTGATTAAAAATCAGTAATTCAATTATTTTTAGGATAGCTAAAATTGTTCTAATTTAACCAAAGTCTAATACAATTATATTCTGGATAATAAGTTCCATTCTAGCCAAGCAAAGCTGTTAAACATCTCTAGTGGAAAACAAAACAAAACAAAATCTTCATTGCTTCCTCCTTACATGCTATATTTCCTCTATTTTGGGAAGGTCCTCTCTGTACAGAGGAGACATTGTTATTATTTGTCCTTTGTTCTCAAAGAGGACCATGACATTAGGGAGGTGATGCTATGATATGCAAGTAAACTGGATTTAAGGGAGGGAAGAAAGAAAAGGAGGAAGGAAGGAAGGAAGGAAGGAAGGAAGGAAGGAAGGAAGGAAGG
>JAJPUD010004598.1:19487-31931 GCA_023553655.1 Myrmecobius fasciatus | reverse complement strand
AAGGAAGGAAGGAAGGAAGGAAGGAAGGAAGGAAGGAAGGAAGGAAACAAGTCTTTCAACTGACCAATTCCAGCTTTACTTACAAAGGTTGTTTGCTAGAGAAAAAGCAAAGGGACATCAGCAAAGATGTTACCTGTCCAATAAAAACAAAAAGGTTGATTCTCCTTTTCTTCAAGATATTGTTCACAATTCCCCTTCTTTATGAATTTGACCTGCCTCCCATGATTACTATCAAAGTAACGTGGAATTTAGAGTAAGATCTGAGAGTTCATCTGATAAAACTCCTTCCTCTTTTTTTTTTAACAGGTAAGGAAATTAAAGCCTAGAGTCGAGTTTTGGCCAAGGTCAAAAAGTTGTACATTGCAAAACCATAATGCAACATAAGTCCTTTGACTCCTAATTGAGAGTTCTTACTAATACCCCATACTATCATCACCTCCCCACCAACCCCAGATTTATATTTCTGTGAAATTTGTTTATGTGCCATGCCAAACACAACTTAGTTTTATATAATTCCCATCCTGCTATCCCTTACAATCATTCTTTTGTTACCATGTTGAAGAGAATGAGGGGTAAGTGTTCACTAACAAAGACTCTATGCCACCAAGATTCAGTCTTTACTCAGACTTTGGGAGAACCACTTTCTCCCACCATGTCCACCATAGTCAAGCAAACACAGTTCATTCAAATGTGCAAAAGGAAATTATGGGATGCTGATTACAGTTTTGTTTTGTTCAGTCGTATGATTTCATCAGTATGTAGAGTTACTTATTTGGATACTTCTTCCATTAATATTGATTAGCAACTCTGCTGTAACTTGTTATCTGTGTGGGTGTATGTGTTCATGTATGTTTAAATTTTATTGATTGATTTTTAGTTTTCATCATTCACTTTTGTAATATTTTGACTTGCAATTTTTCTCCCTTCTTCCTTTCACTCTAGTATTTTTCCTTTCCTCCTCCCTCCCCAAGATGGCAAGTAACCCAATATAGGATATGTACATATGTACATATATATATACATACATACACATATGAAATGTATTTCCACTTTAGTCATATTGTGACAGAAGAATCAGAACAAAAGAGAAAAGCCACAAAAAAAAAAAAAACCAAAGATAAAGTGAAAACAGTATGCGTTAGTCTGCAGTTAGCCTCCAGCATCCTTTCTCTGGATGTGGATAGCATTTTGCATCATGAGTCTTTTGGAGTTGTCTTAGATCATTGTATTGCTAAGAAGAACTAGGTAGCTTGTAGTTTTTAAAGGGATGCTTGAGGTAATAAGAAATTAAGTTACTTGTCTGCAGTCATATAACTAGTATATATTAGAGACAGAAATGGACTAACTCTAAGACCAGTCTTCTCTTTACTATACCAGATTGCCTCTTCCGAACAACATTTAGCAGAAATATATAATAACACAGTCTCACATTGCTCAGATAGTTTTATTAATATATGATGCCCTGTTACCATCTTTCTCTTAGTCCATGAATCCATTGTCCTTTAGATTCTGTTCCTTGAAGTTGTACTTCTCTCCATCCTATCCATTTCTAAGGTTGAATACTTTTAATTACCCTTTGGTTTGTGAAGTAAGTTTAATACCTGTTTGGGTCTGAAGACAACCCTTCTAGTTAGCATCTAGTTTGATTGCTTTTTTAACAGTCCCCTTTCTCACCTTCTCTATGATGCTTCTTTGTTTTCTCTCTAGCTTCTCTGCATACTTTGTCAATGCCCCCAGGTCTGCACATCCACTCTTACTCCTCATAGTAAGATACTTTGCATCTCAGTTTCTTTTCTTCCTGCCCATCTAGTTTTCATTAAAACCATCCTTTAGAAGTTTCTAAAGCTATAACCTTCCTCTTTCCCCCTATCTAAATCTACTCAAGGATTTTATTATCTCAGCTTGGTCTGTTATTTCCTATGTTTATTATAGAAGCATTCACATGGTTCTCTTAATTGCTTAAAATAAACCTCATATTTATATTTTAAACTCAGAAACTTCCATTTTTATCTAAGGTATTCTTTGGGGGAAGACATATTTTGCTACATGACCACACATCAGAATTGAATTTCACATGCATTGAAATTTCTCTTTTTATTAAGAAACTTTACACTGAAACTTCCTGTAAAATTAAGAATTTATTTGTAATTCAAGTATTATCCTCCTTCATTATTTGTTTTGTGAGTTTCTTCTTCTTATGTGTGTTATCACATATATGTATGTGCAAATGAGCATGTATTTCTAGTATACATGGTTTCTGTGTTTTCCTTTAATATTGTACTAGATGTCTACCCTTCCTTTTTCTTTCATTCTTAAGCTATAAAACACCTTCCTTTTAATCTGCCATAGCATTAACTACGTAGTGGGTTCTAGCACAGAGTAAGCCTTCAACAAATTCTATTCACTAATAATCATGATAATTTTGCTATAATGGTACCGTGAGAAGATGGGAATGGGAGCAGTGCTTGGGAATCCATACATTGCTATTATAGAGCATTTGTTTTGACAATATTAGATAGGTAGATCTATCAATACATACACACAATATATATATATTAGATAGATCTATCAAGGCATACACACAATATATATACATACATACATATATAATGTATATACACATATAATATATATATGTGTATATTATGTGTGTATGTATATGTGCATATACACATATATACAAATGGGTTATTGCTTCCTTGCCTAAGAGAGAATTTTGCTACATGGACCATTTTCCCAAGTTTGAAAATATTGAATGTTGCAAAAGAGTTATATAAAGCCACGAATATCCCTGCCAGCCTTTAAATAGCACAATTAACAGAAATATTCATGCAAAATAGTGCACATAAAATATACTAACTCAGCAGGACAACACTTGAAAATACCATTTTCAATTACACATTCCAATTTCACCTATTTTTTTCACAAAACTGTAAAAGGGGTTCATCATTATAATTGATGACCAAAAACGTCCAGTGACCAAAATGCTTCATAAACTGTTTTTAAATTTGGAGAATTTTGAATTGTGCCTGACGAGGTAACTGGCTTTACTAAATAAGCTGTATTATTGGAGCTGTTTAATAGATGGGAAATTCAAGCTTAGTACCCTAACTGCATTAATTAGCATAATTAATGTCATCAATACACATCTGAAGTATAAAAAAACCCAAATTATTTTTTCTCTTTTAAAAATATCTTATTGAGTAACTGGAGGTATCATAGCACAGTAAAAATAACTATGATTTAAATTCTGGCTCTGCTGGTTATAATCTATGTGACTTCAGACAAGTCATTTTCAATCTCAGTTTTCCTCTCTGTAAAATGAGTGCATTCCATTTATGAATTCCATTGGAAATTCCATTTATAAAATGCATTCCATTTATAAATCTATGAGGCCAGAAAAACTCTCTTCATTATAGCTCTTAAGAAAAGCCTAGGGCAGGAAATAATTTTTTAAAAAAAATTTCTTTGAACCTAACAAAGGGGAATATAATATGGAAAATAAAAAGATGGCTTTAGAATGATGAAGATTTGGGTTTGAAGCTTAATTCTCTGTGACCTACTTCTCAGGGCTTTAGACCAGAGATGTCAAAGAAGCTGCTGTGGGAGCCACGTCATTTACAACACTCCCAAGTCTAGCAGAACCAGATTAATGTAACAAAACATGTTGTTAATATGTGGCTTTCTAAGATGATTTGTAACTGCATGTATCCTTATGTAGCACTTAGTGGCTCCCAGTTTTTTTGACACCATTGCTCCAGGCAACTCTCTCACTATAAATTGCAGAGGAGGTGCTAGACTTCTTTAATGGAAGGACTTCTCTCATCCAGAACTGGTGATAATAATGAAGTCACAATTCCAGGAAGATCTGAGTTCAAATTGACTTTATATACTTACTATTGTGTGATCCCAGGCAAATCAATTAACTTCCGTCTGCCTCAGTTTCCTCATTGGTTGATAACAATGCCATCTTTTTCCACAAAGCTTATGAGGATCAAATGAGTTAATATTTATAAGGCCTTAGTGCAGTACCTGACACATAAAAGACAATAAATTCTCATTTTCTTCCTTCCTCTCTTCTCCTTCTTTCTTCATTTCCTTCCTTTTTTTCCCTAAAATACTGGAATAGGAGTGAGAGAGTCTGAGTTCAAATGCTGGTTTTATTTAATGTACTCCTTGGCTATTCAATTAACTTCTCAGGAACATAGTTTCATTATATTTAAAAAGAAGAATTGGAGTTGTTGACCACTAAGTTCTCTTTGACTCTAAATTTATAATCTTAAATAGTGATTAAGTCCCTCTTTTAACCCACAGAAATCTATTTCATATAGTTTTATACTATAATATATATAGTATAATATAATATAGTGTATTATAGTCATAGAACTTGTAGTTAGACAACAACCCAGAACTGAATAAGAGGAGGAAGATATGCCTGACTGAATTGGGAGATTTTGATCAACTCTTTTAATGACTCCAAGTTTCTCCCTGCCACTAATGTTCATTTTTGATACAATCAGTATTCTCCCAAATCATGGAACTGTATGCTTTCAGAAAAATCAAAATTATAGGCAGTTCAAAAGGCAAAGGAAAGATACATGGTTGATGTAACTAAGCTACAATCTATAAAATTAATTATTTTGATTTTTGCATAAAAAATAACATAAAAAATATCATCAAAGATAATGATTACCAGACAATGAAATGGGCTAGTGACTTATTTAGAGTGAAAGATACTGGGGCAACTAGGTGGCACAGTGGATAGAGCACCAGCCCTGAAGTCAGGAGGATCTGAGTTCAAATCTGATATTTCAGATACTTAACACTTCCTAGTTGCGTGACCCTGGGCAAGTCACTTAACCCCAATTGCCTCAGGGAAAAAAGTGAAAGATACTAGAAGAACAGTCCAAGTATTGTGTTAATGTCCACAAAGTATATTTTTGGAAACACAGATAGATAGAGACAGAAACAGAAAGAGGCAGAAGGGAAAGAGAGAGATAGAAGGAGACAAACAGAGACAGAGAAGAAGAGAGGGGGACAGTGGGGACAGAGAAGGAAAGAAAATGGGAGAGAGGGCCTCTGGCACACTAGGCACCATGTCTCTATGGAGAAGTTATGAGAAGATGTGGACATGAATCTCACAGAATGAGAGGGCATGAATGGGTTGCTTTTTGAACTGATAGAATGTTCTGAATTCTTCAGGGTATTGAAGTAGCTGAACCATTTTATGCTAATAATATAAAACAGTAGAAAACAACATTTTAATAATGCTAGTTTTTTCTTAAAACAACATCATTGAAAAATAGTTTTTATTCATTATAGAAGCACAGAATCTCAGAGTTATAAGAGAGCTTAAATGTCATTGCCAACACACAACAAGAATCTCCTTTTTAACATCCCAATAAGTGGTTTTCCAGTCTTTCTCTGATGGCTTCCAATGAGAAAGAAATCATTATCACCCATTTTCTTGTTGTTGTTTACTTTTTTTTCAATCATGTCTGACTCTTTGGGACCACATTTGGGAGTTTCTTGCCAAAGATATTGGAGTGGTTTGCCATTTCCTTCTCCATCTCATTTTACAGATGGGAAAACTGAAGCAAACAGGGTGAAGTGACTTGCCCAGGGCTACACTGCTAGTAAGTATGTGAAGTTGGATTTGGACTCAGGAAGTCTTCCTGATACCAGGCCTGGCACTCTTGTCTACTGTGCCACCTGACCATTCCCCATTTTCTTAGCATTTAGTTTCATTAGTTATGAAGGGAGCTTCTGAGCACTTTGAAGGATTTTAGAAATTGATGGCACTGGTCTTTGTTTTATCTAATTTTATTGTCTAATTGTCTTCAAAACAAGTTTTCCTTTTCCTTGCAATTTTGTCGGCAACCCCAACTAGATTTACCTTTTGTCTATCTCATCATTCATGCAAAACATTATCTTTAGCTTCAATACCTTGTATTCTTTATGCCAGAGTCTTTTTTCTTTCCTCTTTGCACTCATCATTTGGTCATTGCTCTTAATCTCCATCTAGCTACTTCTTGGTATTATTTTCATGTACAATACTATAGTTATTATGTATATTATTCTCCTGGTTCTGTTTTCTTTATACTGTATCACACAAGTTTTCCCATGTTTCTCTGAATTCCTCTTTTTCATTTTTTCTTAAAAGGCAATAATACTTCATTTTATTTATGTAATATTATTTGTTCATTAGCTTTCCAACTGATGGATACCTACTTGTTTGATTTCCAGAGTAAACATGAGGACCTTTATTTCTGTCTCTTTTTGTCTTTTTTTTTTTTTTTGGCTCATGATCACTAGTGGTTCCTTAGTCCAACACTAAATATTGTAAACGAGTAGTTAGCGTACACTTGCTGCCTCTACCATCTCATGCCGCCCACAAAATTTTCCACTCATTTGCAAGTACCTACACTATCAAAATTGTTCTCCAAAATCACTAGTAATTCCTTATACTGAATATAATGGTCTTTTTCAACTCTCTCATAGCCCCTCTGTAACATCTAATACTAAGCATTTATTGTCTTGTAGGACCTCTGCCAGGAGCAGGGATATAAGACAAACTTCCTTTCTAATGAAGAAAGTAATACAGCATGTGAACAGTTACAATTGTACACAATAATTTGAGAGGGGAGAGAACTTTCACAGGTTGGAGGATCAGCCAAAGTTTCTCTTAGGAGATGGGACATTGATTAAGGCTTGAAGAAGGCTTGGGATTCTCAGAGGCAAGGCTAAGGAGATAACATATCCCAAGTGTGAGGGATGGCATATACTAAGAAACTAAGACAAAAGATAGAATGACAAATTTAGGGAACAAGTGAAATAGGCTAGAGTATCTAAAAGGAATTAAGTTCAGAAAGATATGTGGAACCCAGGAAGACATTTTAAATGCAAATCTGAGAGATTTGTATTTTAGGAAGCCACCAAATATTTCTGAACAGGAAAGTAATGTGGTCAGACTTGGGCTTTCAGAAAAATTATTTTTTCAACTGTGCAGAATATAGATTAGAGAAGGGAAAGACTGGAAGTTAAGAATCCAATTATGAGCCCATTGAAATAGTCTAGGAAATGGGTATCTGAACTATAAAAGTGCCTGTGTGAGTGTAGTAAAGGGGGTGGGAATGAGATATTGTAGAAGTTAAGTTGAAAAGACCTGGCAACTAATTGGATATGGAGGGAGAAGCAAAGTATTGATGGTATATCCCCTTTCAAAAACTCAAGCAACTCCCTTACCTCTAGGAACAAATGTAAATTACTGTATTTGGCATTAAACTCATTCACAATCTGGCCTCATCCTCCATTTCTAGTCTTACCATTCAGTTCTCCTTTCATAAATATTATGGTCCAACCAAAATGGACTTCTTCATATATGACTCTCCATCCCCATCTCTGTGTCTTTGCACTGGAAGGGCCACCATGTCTGAAAAGTACTCCTTCACCTTTACTTCCTAGAATTTTTAGCTCCCTTCAAGATTCTTTTTGAGTGGTACTTTCTATGTGAGATCTTTTTTGATTTTCACTACCTCCATCCATGTCTTCTCCCCTTCTTCCCTTTATTGTATATCTACATATATTAATTGGCTCCACCAATTTGATTGTAAGTTTTAAAAAAACTTTTAGTTTGTCTTTGTAATCCCATTTATAGCATGCTATCAGTAAAAATTTAGTAAGCACCTATTATGTGTCAAGCACTGTGCTGAGTAAGCATTAGGGATACCAAAAGAGATAAAAGGCAGTCCCTCCCCTCAAAGAGTTCAAAATCTAATAGGGAGACTGCAAATAAACAAATATATATGTTACATGGACTATGCTATCTCTCACTGCCTGAGAGTCAGAGAGATTAGATGTCACCATTTTATCCCTCCCCCAGAGTTCTTCAGTACCCTAACTCCAGTTAGTGGGTATTATATCTAAATTATCTGCAAATGAAACACCACTGATGATGTTCTCTTAAATGTTAATAACAGCCCCCTGCATCCCAATTCCGTTTAGTCATATCAGCTTTTATCACAAAAAATATTTACTTTATAAAGTCTAGTCACTACACATGTATCACTTAAATCAAATTACTTTTCTTCTCAGGGAAGGAGGGAAAAAATTTTAAACTTAATTTAACAAAAAAGAATATTTAAAATTGTCTTTACCTGAATTGGGGAAAAAATAAAATATTATTTAAAAAAACAAAAGGTATAATTGCAAAAATATAAATTCATTTCCTCATTAGGTAGAAATCATATTTATCCTTTTGCACCTTTACAATCTCTAGGGGTGTTGAAGAAGATTAGGTTCAGAGTTTAGCTCTGTTCTTATAGAGCACAGTCTCAGTTCCAACTGCAAAAACTTGCCTCAGGCTCCAGTCCTGGGCACCCTGTCTTCTCAGGGCTTCCAAGCCAAACTGTCTGTCTGTACCATCCTTCCTGCAATCTTAGTTCCAAGAGCTCACTAGCTCAAATTCCGACGTCTTGGAGAGATCACTGACAGCACATATTGAGTGTGATTTGAGACTTCTCTGAGGTAGCCTCAACATAACATACTTCTAGCTTTCATAAGGGCAGGAGATTTTTAAGATCATAAAGTAATACCTTTATGATTCTCTCAAGTTAAACTCAGCAAATTCAATCTAGCAAAAAAGTATTAAGAGACTACTGTGTGAAAAGAATTGTGCTGTACACTGAGATAAAATGTTTAGATAAGTCACAGTCTTGACTCCTATGGAATATACAGTTCCAAATCAGGGGTTTTATTGATTATTGACATTGCCATTAATTGACTTTAGTAATGCTGTGAATGGGCAAGGCTTAAATTATTTTTTACAATATTTATTTTATTGGACATTGCAATTATAGTTTCCTCAGCCAACTGAGAATTTAGCCCAAGAAAAAATTTCCTTTAAAAAAAAAGGAACTAGACAAGGGCATTTTCTATTCTGACCAGATTATGTCTCTAGGCAGGCTGAGCCCATAATGTGGTCATGTTTGCAGTACTGAATGCTAATTTTAGCATAAATGAGAGGATGGGGATTCTTAGTTGTATAACTTGGGAAATCCTGATTCCGTGGCATTTAGGAGAGTTTTAAACAGTCTGTGGCCTCAAGGAAATGATTGGTGATAACTGATAATTCTAGAAGATAGGCCTCCATTTCTGCTTCATATAAAATAATAGATAAAATAATAGATAACCATAAAGGGAATTCAGTTTCTTTGGTGCACCAAGTTTGGTACCCACATTGGTTTTCATTCAATATGTATTTATGAAGCATGAACCTAGAACTCTGTTTAATACTGTAGAGGAATAAATAAGAAATAAATGATAACATCATAGTCCTTAAGTGATTTGTAATCCTGAGGTGGTGACAGAGAGGAAAACATGTGGAACTGATGTGGTTGGTGTATCTCCTAGGAAGAATATAGCAATAACCCTAAGATAAGGCCAGGTAGCCATAGGATTATTGTTATATCCTCCCTAAGAGCTACATGATATCAGAACTATTTAATTTTTAAAGTAAATTTAAATAAAAAATAAATGTTTTTAATACAATTTAATTTTTTCAGATAAATAAAGTTAATTAAATGGAATTTCTCCTACTTTTGGCATTTAGAAGTTGCAGAAAACATATTGATCTGCTGTTCAATAGGAAGTTCCCCAGAAGAATACAGTCCATTTTAAACATATATATATATATATATATATATATATATATATATATATAGAGAGAGAGAGAGAGAGAGAGAGAGAGATAGAGAGAGAGAGAGAGACATCTAGGTAGCACAGGGGATAGAGTACTGGGCCTGTAGACAGGAGAATCTGAGTTCAAATATAGCTTCAGACATTTGATACTTACTAGCTGTGTGACCCTAGGTAAGTTATTTAACATAATTGCCTCCTCTAAAATAAATAAAAAACCAAAACCCACAAAAACTCACCCCCTCCAAAAAATCCAAACATAAACATATGAAACAGGCTGAAAGAAGAAGAGAGGGGGACAGAGGAGAAAGAGAGAAATCTCTTTGAGAATCTTTTTCATTGTTTCAATTTGGTTTTGAATACTCAATTCCTATCACTGTGCCAGACTCTTAGCAGATAAATACATATTCATTAATTGACTTTATCAGAGAGAAATCATTATGGACCTAGATAGTCAGAGAAAACTTTGTGGAGAAGGCAAGACTTGAATTCAACTTTGAAGAAAAGCTAGGATTTGGATAGGGTGTGGGAGAGGAAAGGAGGAGATTATTTCAGGTTCGGCACAACCAGAGCAAAGGTTGGCTTTGACTTTGTGATGAAATTGCTGATTGTCCCTCACCTCAAAGTGATAAAGGTTTCAGGGGAGAAATATTTCATTCTAGTACAATTCTTTTAAAAAATTTTAGATATCTTTGCTTGTAAAAATAATTTTTAAATCACCATTAAACTAGCATTATCTAGAGATACTGGCTTACCTTTAAGTTTCTTTCATAGCCATAGCAAGTTTAAAAAACAAAACAAACAAACAAACAACGACAACAACAACAAAACCCTTCCTGGTCAAGTTAGAATTAGGCTGCCAATGTTTCCTAAAGGTTGCTGTGGGCTCTAGGTTACTTTAGAGTTTATAGTGAGCTTACTTTGGTCCAGCAACCAAAACTTTCAGCATCTAAGAAGCATGAATGGGCTATTTAGGACCCTGTGGTGTGTTGTTTGAGCTTATAAAATGGTAATCACCTCTGGCTTAAAAGTGCTGGTCCAGCCAGATGTTTGCATTGCAGTTTTGTGTTGTCAAGTAGGAAGACAGAATCACAGGATTTGGCATTTTGAGAGAGAGTAATCATGGTCATACCAAGCTTCAGATTCTAGAAACATGTTAAAAAAAAAAACAGCCTACAATTTAGGGGAACATGTAGAAATTATTATGTTTCATTAGAGTGTTGAGAATGGGATTACTTGATACTACAGTTCTTGAGAATTCATAGACAATTTAGCTTTTGTACATACCGAAGGTATAACTTGTTCAGGCTCATAAGGGGAGAGCCTAACTCCTTTCTGTCAATTATTCTAGACCTCAGGTACTTCATTTTGTTATTGAACGTTTTTTTAGGCCCTAGAGTTTCTAAGTTCATAGGGTCTCAGTATTCAGGTTAAATAGATGTACTTTTTTTTCCTTAAGTAGAGAACAATAGCAGATAACATAAAAGTTTTCCCAGGGAATTTTTTTTTCCCTTTGAAGTGACGAAAAGGAAGAAGATGAGGAAAAAACATCCACATGGAATCAAAGATTGCAAAAAAAAAACCCACCAACATTTTATACCACATGATGTTTGAGCAGAAGGAGAAACTAGCATGAGGGGATATGTTAAAATTGTTTCAAAGGAAGAGTTCCAAGGTTAGTGTCCTTAGGCTATTTTTACTATCTAAAATGCTACAAATCTCACTATTTCATTATACCCAGATGGACCAAATTGTTTTTCTCTTAGTGTGTTTATCCCTAATAATTTTATTCTAATTAATTGTGAGAGATAAGCTTCTATAATACAACAACTAATGTTTAATATTATTAGCAGATACTTTGTTCTTTAGACATGTTCTAGCTAGTTCTGTTTACACCTCTGAAATACCTGGCATGTGTAATGGCAAATTGGATTAACATAGTCACTTCTCAGCATTTCTTCATGGAAGAGAGGTAAATGTCATATCTTGAACCTAAGTATAGAGACTTTTTTTGTGGTATAAATGTCTATAACACCAGAGGAGAAGGAAAAAGATAGCTTCAGGGATAAATGAAAACATAGTTTTATTATTTCATCATCATATTCAGATGCAGTTCTCTCTTCATAATTCTTAAAATTCTCCACTTCCACAAAGTTCTGAAAAGACAAGAAAATGTAGGAAATGGGGATCTAACAACTTTTCTATAGCCTACCAAAGGATGAGTAAATATGAAAGAACTTAATTGACTTTGGAATAATCCAAACCTTGCAATATACAAATGAATATAGAGGATAGGAAGCTGGAAGAAGGAGGGGATCATCAAAACTCAATTGTCATTTAGTTGGCATTGATTCTTACCATAAACAGCAGTTAGAAGTTTGAGTTCTATAGTAATAATAATCACCTCACCTATTCAGAAGATAGTTATCTGGCAGTCTTAATATAATCTGCTGAATACAACCAAGAGCCAGGAAGGAAGCAAAAATGATCCCTAAATAATCAAAATAAATGCCATAAAATGCACGTATTTTTCTCATACAGTATTTCAATCCATCAGTTCCTGACTTGAAAGCTTCTAACAATAACTTGTTCTAACTTGAAAGAGTTCTAACAATGTGATTATAGATTAGAAATGGAGAAAGAAGCTAAGGGGATGCTGAAGATAGGCAGGCTAGCTAGTCTACTATAGCAATGGCAATAAACAGAAACAGAAAAATTATAAAAGTCAAACATGAGTTGAAAAAAAAA
>JAJPUD010004598.1:0-19387 GCA_023553655.1 Myrmecobius fasciatus | reverse complement strand
TTGCTTTTTGCTGAGGCAATTGGGGTTAGGTGACTTGCCCAGGGTCACACAGCTAGGAAGTGTCTGAGACCAGATTTGAACTCAGGTCCTCCTGACTTCAGGGCTGGTGCTCTAACCACTGCGCCACCTAGCTGCCCCTGTATACTCTTTATGAAGGATAGAAAGCATATAATACTTTATACAAATATTTTTATTCAAACAGATAAAATTAACTTTTGTCTTTTGTTTTTAGATAGATATTTTGCTATAAGATTTAACACCAACAAGTTGATAAACTGGCTATCTATAGTGATAAAAATAAAAAAATTTTAAATCATTCTTCTTCCAAACAGGTGATAAGCCTGTTTAAAATTAGGTTTGTCCTTCATTTTCAAAAAGGGCCAATGACATCACAGGGATGTTTTGGCTTATGTGCAAGTTGGATTTAAATGAGGTAGAGTTGCATAAAATCATCAGTCTTACTTTTTCTTCCTGAATCACCAAAGTTCAATGGCAGGACAGAAATCAAAATAGGGATGCAATGGATGAACTTGATGTCTTTGAGTTCTGACCAACTTTTAAGCGCTCCATAGCATTGCTTCAGTCTCCTTACAAGTTTAAGGTTTGTTGGTTACCCTCAACTTGGTTTAGTCCTGATTTAGTGTGGCTGCTGTACATGGTACAGCTTCTTTTATTTATTTTAACAAATTAAAAAATAGGAAAACAACTAAATAGAAAAAGAAGAAAACAGAAAAAGAAAAAATGTCCATCTTTTCTTTGCTTCCTTGTAGATTTTCTTTTGTTCTTTGCTATTTACTTTTTACCTTATTCTTTTTTCCCCTTTTGGGGGGATTTTATATCCTTCTAGGTATGTAGGTATATATGTATATATATATATATATATACATATATATTATATATATATATACTGTGTGTGTGTTTGTGTGTGTATTATTCCTTCTTTAATCGATTCCACTTATCAGTAAAATTTCAGAACTACCAGCCTTCCTCCCTCATTTAATTCCTCTATGTTGGTTTTTGGTCTCACACCTCATTTGTAGAGTATAATTTCTGTTATTTGCCTTTTCCAATATGGTTTTCTCTTTTAGAATACAATCATACTCAGCTTTTCTCCAGTCTTTCTTTTGGACTATTCAATTACTAATGACAACCTTAGACATATGGTTTACATTTCCATGTATAAAACATAAACAATTTATCCTTATTGAGTGCCTTGAAATTAGTCTTTGATGTTGGCTCTTATATGTCAGATTTTCTATTGAGTTCAGATTTGCTTGCAGCAAAATATTAAAAATCTGAAAGTTCACTGAATGTCCATTTTTTCATCCAATTTTATACTTAATTTTATTATACATAATATTTTGACCACAACCCTAGTTCTTTCAATTATTGATATTACAGGAACTGTTGTCTTTTATTGGAAGGCTGATAGGTCTTGTGTGATTCTAATTGTAATTTCCTCATATTTGAATTGTTTTTATTTTGTCATGGTTGATTGTAAAATTTTTTCTTTGATCTGTAACTTTCTAAATTTAGCAAAGATGTTTCTGTATTTTTTCCTTATATGATCTCTTCCAGATAATGATCAGTGAATTTTTTTTCCATTTCTACTTTCCCGCTCTTGTGCTATCACTTCAGGACAACTTTCTTTGATTATTTCTTGTATTATTGTACTAAGGTTCTTTTTTTTATCATAGCTTTCAGGTAATCCAATTATTCTTATGTTTTCTTTTCTTGGTTTATTTGCCAGATATGTTGTTTTTCTTATGAGATGTCTCACATTCTCTTCTATTTTCCCATTCTTTATATTTTGTTTTGTTATTTCTTAGTCTTCTAACTTCTCTGGCTTCCTCTTGCCCAATTCTAATTTTTGAAGAATCATTTTCTTCTGTAAGACTCTAGCTCTCCTTTTCCATTTGGTTGACTTTCTTTTCATAATATTTTTGGAGTTTTTTTAGATTGCTTTTGTTTTTTAGTTTTGTCTCAATCTCTCTCATTTGATTTCTAAAGTCTTTTTTGAGTTCTTATATGAATTCTTTTTGGGCAGGTAACCATTTAACATAATTCTTTGAGATAGGAGAGACTTTTTTAATTTCAGTATCCTTTTCTGAATATGAACCCTGAGTTTCCCCATTCCCATATTACAATAACAGTAATAATAATAACTATTATATCTTGCATTTATGTAGTACTACAACTTTGAAAGATATTTTACATGCAATATCATATTTGATCTTAATAACCACTTTGGGTGGTAGGGTAAGTTTGTCTTTTCTTTTACTCAGATGTACTGGTTTGCTGAAATTTTACCTTTGTAGGCATTTTCAAAATTTCATCAGTAAAGCAAATATAGAATGAATATAAATTCACATATTTTCATTTGACTTATATTATTGCAGTTTTGCTAAAATGCAGCATCGTGTTCATTTTGAGCCCAGATAGTTTTGGAAATTTTCTTTGTTTTTTTAAAAGAAGTATTGTGTCTTATAAGAGCCATACAATACCAGAGATTGGACTAAGGGTTTAAATACTTTCATTCTAAGGTCATAGAAATGGAAATGAAAATAATAAATATTTTGATAGAAATGATAATTCTGAACTTTGAGCTTCACAGAATTGCTTTTGCCTAGTGCCAAGCCCAGAATGTTGTGCGTTTATGGACCTTTAGGCCCATGTTATCTCATGGGAAAGGCATTTGACTTTTAGTGATAGATTGTAAAAGGGATGTTGACATCAGTGCTGAAGAGATCATCTGGTCACTGCAGAGACAGCATGGGTTCGGCAGAGGGCAGGCTTCAGGATGTAGGCTAATGAATGAGTAATGACTAAGGAAAGATTAGCTGCCTGACTTGGCCTCTAGACAGCCAGAAGTTAGGGAGAGGTTAAACAGCAGGAGAGAGAATCTGGGTGAGTTTCACAGGAGCCTAAGGGAAAAGAACAGATTGATATAGGAACAATTTGTTATGGATGTTTATTCATATGAAATGAGAAGCCTATGTATCACATAGACAACAGTATTTATAAGCAGCTAAAATATAGAATGAGCTGATAGAACCGGCAATCAAGGCTTGTTAATGCCATTCAATCTAATAGGGAAGTGAAAGACGTTTGAAGAAAAAAACTGGGAGTGAGTTTTCCTTTCGGTAAAGTTGGGGGAGGGGAATGTAGGGAAGAAAAAAAAGGAAAGAAAAAGAAATCTTTAGATTTATTTGCTTTTCTTTTAAACCTATCACCTGGCTTTTAGTTATCATCTGAAATGTTTCTTTGTGGCATGTTAAGATCAATAAGAAGATACAGGATTTTAGCACCCTTAATCCCCTGCTACAGGAACCAAGGTAACTTGTTTGTTTTCATTTGTTTGGGAGAGGGAGGGAATATATATATATATATATGTGTGTGTGTGTGTGTGTGTATATGTATACATATGAATATAAATTAAAATATATTAGTTTTATATATCTTCAAATATTTCCATTGCTATCCAGCTGTAACCAGATATTTACTTATTTGAAATTTATCTTTGTTCAAAGGATGTTACTAAGGTTTTTTCCTCTCTATTCAGCCCTTAAAATTTCTGGGAACTTTGTTTATATGTGTGTGGTGATTTCCTCAGGAGTGAGTTAATACCTTCCAAATTCTTGTCTTTAAATTTAGGAGAAAAATATCTCCAAGAGCATTTCCTGGTGGGATTGTATAATTGTGTTTATTCATAACAGATTTAAATGTTTGTGATTTGTCATTTCTTTCTTCCTTTAAAAAAAACCCACAAAACTATAATCAGAATCTTCGTTTGGGAAAATAAATTGCATCTTAAATATTTTAGGCAGCATAAATGAAACATGATGAATTAAATATGAATTAATTGTATGCAGTTTGTATGTTGAGGTGGTGTTAAGTACACAATCATATATTACTCATTCCCCCCCCTAAAACTTTAGGATTACAATCCAGTAAATTTTCCATCCAAGTAAAAACTCAGTGCTATAATTATGGACTAAAATCAGCATCTGATTCCCATCATGTCTTTCCTGTGACTCCATCCACATCCATAATATGCTAGAGTGTTTTCATCCTAGTAGACATATAATAAATATGTCTTGAATGTTAAATGAATAAACCTCTTTTTCTACCTATTTTCTCTCACCATAATTTGTCATTCTCTCTTTAGCCAATTCCATGACACATTTCTCAAGAACTTCCTGCCATTCAATTGGCAAATGCCTGAACAAATCATCATTTATTCATTTAATCATTCATTCATTCAAAGCATATTTATTAAGTATCAGAATATGCAAAGCACTATAATAGGTGCCATATAGAATTTAAAGACTAATAAGATATAGTCCCTAGCTTACTGAATTTATAGACAAATAGAATAAAATAATAACTAGAAATATGTTTTATTATATTTGATTATTCTTTCTAGAGAGTTTTCACATGTATTGTTTTATTCAGTTTTCACAAGAGCTCCAATAGGAAGAGAAAGCAAATGTTCCATTTGATATCTGATGAAAATGAAGCACAATTAGAGAAATCAAATGATTTGCCTAAAAGCAAATTGGTGGTTGAACTAGGAATGGCTCCCAGATCAAGATTCTGTCCACCACAAGGAGGCAGATTAGAGTTCTCTCTAACACTTGAAATTCTCTGCCAAAGAAAATACTTCAGAAGTCTAGTAGAACTTATTTGTTCTTTCAGGTTATCAGATATCCAGTTATCTGGTAACTAGGCTATCTCATAACAGAAGGTGGCTTACGTGTGTTATAAAGCTTGCATATATCATTCCATATCTAAAGGTTTCAATGAGCACAAAAAAGAAGATAGCATTTTTAAGAGACGATAGGAAACTAGAATCCCACCTCAGAATTAAAAGGGACCTCAGAGAACTGTCCAACCTGTCCTTGAACAACAGTCCCCTTGAAATCCTACCTCACAAATAATTATTGAACTTGGTGAAGAGGAATTAGTGCTTTCCAGGGCAACATGTGCATTTTAGATTCATTCTGAGCACCAGTAAAAAAGACATCTTTACCCAGTTCCTGGATTTTTTAAATATTGTCCTAATTGCTCTTCTTGGACTTTACCTTAATATTAATAGTCCCTACAGAGGAGGAAAGGGAAGAAAACAACCTTTTGGTGATTGTCCTTTTGTGGTAGAAGTCTTGCTACTCCAGGCACTGAAAGAGATGGAGGAAAAACTCAATATGGCCAAAATAAAACTCATTATCTTCCTCTCCAATTTCATCTCTCCCCTAAATTTACCTATTTCTTCTGAGAGTACAACCATCCTTCCACTCACTAAGGGTTACAGTTTCAGAAGTATCATTGACTTTCATCTGTCCCTCTCCTTCAATTTCTAGCCAGTTGCCAGTTTTTATCCATTTTACCGCAACATATCTCCCATCCATCCTCTTCTCTTTACTCACATAGACATTGTATTCTGCTAATTGGTCTCTCTGCTTCCACATACTCTCTTTTCTAATCTTTCTCCCACATAGCTGAATTAATATTCTTAAAAAACCAGGAGCTGAACATAGCACTATACTACTTAAAATCTTCAGTTGCTCCTAGAATAAAACCAGAGTCTTCAGTCTGGCATTTAAGACCTTCTTTAATCTTGACTCTGTCCTAACTTTTAGAATTCCATATTACTCTTCTTCATGCATTCTGTGTTCCAGTCAAACAGACCTTCCAACTGTCCCCAAATTCTGCATCTTCCATCTCTGCCCAGGCTATTCTCAGTATCAAGAATATATTAACTTCCTATCCCCACATGTGTTTCTCTTAATCCCAATGATTAAAACTCTCTCCCTACTTATATTAACTTTACTTCTCCATACCTGTTATCTCTCTCTTGCACCCACCCCATAAAATATAAGCTACATAAAGGCAGGGGATGTTGTATTTCCCCAGTGTGTCTACTACATTTTAATATGCATTTTTTTCAGATTTAATTAATGGATAAACACCATTCAGGGAAGTGAAACAGTAGTCTTTGTTGGTTACTAGGCTTTTAGAGAGTAATTAGTAAGTTATTGTGGGTTTTTTTTTCAGAAAGAATTGTAAAAACAAGAATTAGGTCCATTTGCTAAACAATCCTTTCTAAGACAATCTGGATTTAAATTCTGGCATTAGTATTTATTATCTGTGTGACCTTGAACAAAAAGTTTCTGGCTTCAGGTTTTTTGGAGGTTTTTGTTTTGTTTTGCTTTTTAATCTACAAAATCAATGGGTTGGATTAGTTGATATCTTAGGCCTTTTTTTGATCCCTGTGATCTTTGATCTTAATGGATCTGAGTTTGCTGCCTTCTTTTAAAAGTGAAATTAATGTCTCCTTAAAGATTATTGTTTGTCCCTTCTGTATGGTGAGCAGTAAGCTGCTTGGGTTTTTTATTTTGTTTTGTTGTTGTTGTTGTTTTCCAGGTAGAGGATATCCCTGTAAAGACTTATAAACACCCTTATGCAATGGGAAGGAGAATGCACTTAATATTGTGTTGCTGAGACAGAATAGAAATGATTGATTATTCTGTCATTCCAGCAGACTCCTGTACAGGGATTATAATGATGCTTATCTCAGATTGGCAATATCTATTCCTTTGTCACATCTGCCAGGTTATTTCTCCTCTGGCCAGACTTAAGAAGGCAAAGGCCTGGGTATGTTATATTGGGGAGGGGAAAAAGAAGACAGAGGTAGGACGTGTTGGGGGAAAGGGATGTGTGGAGAAATGAAAGGGAGTGGTGAAGGGAGACTCATCATTTCTCCACACCCAGAAGGGCTCTAACTAGCACCCTCCTGAGCCTGAAGGGAAGGATCAGGCTGAACATGCCATTTTCTTGGCATTGGGAAGTAGGTGGGATGGGAAAAATTATGATCCAATATACCATACTCTTGTAATTCTGTAATATTCAAGTGCTCGGGTTTTTTCATCCTATAAGATTGGCTAATGATTGTGGCATCTCTACTCACTAAACTTATGAGACATAAGCCTGCTGAACTTCATGGACAAAGAGGAATTTTTTCCTTATCTGGGAGGAAGATTGAGATTTTAATTTGAGGCCTTAGATTGATGGGCAGGTGATATTTATGTGGAAGGACTATGAGTATTTTGATTTATCTTCAGTAATAGATATGCCTTTCTGGGCACAGAGAGAAAATGAACCTCTACCTTTTATGTTGTCTTTTTTTTTCCTTTGGAGAGAGAAAGACAGGAAACAATTCTGATGCTATTTCTATGGGATGTAGTGCTGGGACATATGAAAGAATTTTAAGAATTAAAGATAGTCATTATGAGAAATTGAGGAAGAGAGGCATTTCCTCAGTGAAGGGAGGGGACAGAATGAGCATTTTTAAGCATCCACTTTGTGCTAAGAACTAAGCTAAGTATTTTACAAATAGTATCTCATTTGATCCTCACAACCACCTGGGGAGGTAGGTGCAATTCTTATTCCCATTTTATAGTTGAAGAAAATGAGAAAGATAGAGGTTAAATGACTTTGCTGAAAGTGCCTGAGGCCATATTTAAAGGTAGATCTTCTTTTCTCCAGACCCAGAAATCTACCCAATGTACCACCTAGCTGCCTCCTCAAAGAGAAATAAGGGCTGATCTAAATTATAAAAATTTATCCAGAATTACTAAATTTGCTTCATTGCTTGAAAATTTGATACCCACCTGATACCCAACTGATTTTTTATCAGTTCCTGGCATAGCAGAGGCCAAATCCAAGTTGCAGTTGAGTGATATGGGCATGATGTCTGTACTCCAGGAAGCATGGTAATGAGATGGTTTGTTGATTGATTGATTGATCTTGCTTCTCCACGTCTTTACATAAAGGAGAATGGGAAGCTTCCTATTCTAACTTCTGAATCTTGGAATCCCTAGCTTTCTTCAGGGCTCAAGTCAAATACAACATCCTTCAAGGAATCTTTCTTGATGTTCCTGATGTCCCTAAAACTCACAAAAGATTACATTGTATTTATTTTAAATCTATCTTATATTTGTATTCATGTTTTATCCTTCCAGTAGAATGCAAGTTCCTTGAGTTTAGAATTATCCTTTTTTTGGAGGAAGAGGAGAGGGTATCACTAGTATCCAGTACAGTGCTAAGCACATTGTAAACACTAAATAAATATTTGTTGATTGGGCAAAAGATAAAAACTAGTTTGGAGCCAATTGATAGGGAAGTACAGTTTAAATCAGATATTTTAGCAAGCACTTATTAAGTACGAGCTCTGAGCAAGGCATTATGCTATATGTTAGAAATATACAAAAACAAAACATCCTCTGCCTTCACCCCATCTTTCATTCCATTGTGTTAGTCATAAAAATGCTAGTACCAAGAGGCCCAGGTGCTCTACAAAAATTCTGGGTGCTTACTAAATCTATTTAAATTGGAAGCTTCAGAAAGAATATAGGTTCAATCCAATGCAACAACAAATAGGTTGAGCTCATTCTAGAAAGCAATTTGGAACTATATCCAAAGGGCTATCAAACTCTGATACAGCAGTGTCACTACTGGGCCAGTATCCTAAAAAAGATCATAAAAGAGGGAAAAAGATCTACATGTGCAAAGCTGTTTGTAAGAGCCCTTCTTGTATGGCAAGAACTGGAAACTGAGTGGATGCCCATCAGTTGGAGAATGACTGAATAAATTATAATCTATGAATGTTATAGAATATTATTATTTTATAAGAAATGAGCTGATTTCAGAAAAGCCTGGAAAGACTTATATGAATTGATGCTGAGTGAAGTGAACAGAACCAAGAGAACATTGTACACAGTAGCAACAAGATTATGTGACTGAGGTTCTTCTTGAAAATGCAATGATTCAAGGCAATTCCAATAGACTTGGGATGGAAAATGCCATCTGCATCTAGAGAGAGAGAGCAATAGAGACTGAATATAGATTGAAGCATAGTATTTTCACCTTTTCAGTTTTTCTTTCTCATGGTTTTTTCTCTGATTTTTCTTGCACAATATGGCAAATATGGAGATATGCTTAAAAGAACTGCATGTATTTAACCTATATCAAATTGCTTGGTGTCTTGGGCAGGGAGAGGGTAAGAGAAAGAGGGAAAAGAATTGGAACTCAAAATCTTAGAAAAATAAATGTTGAAAATTATCTTTACATGTATTTGGAAAAATAAAATACTATTGACATTTTAAAAAACAAACAAATGGGTTGAGCTAATGTTGTAAATACTGTTATATCTGTAAGTAGGTTTTATCTGAATTTATATAAAGATCCATAAGGAGATTCAAACCTAGAAACTTCCAAAAATGTTTCTAGAGCAAAACTGAGTTCACTCCCAGGCTATTACTGCCAGTCAAAAACATCAGCAATAGGACAGAGTTTTATCCATGTCCTTAGCTTACATCTGACTCATTTTTACATAGACTTGTCAGAGATACATATTGTTAGTAGCAAAAACTTGAACATCAGGTAGTCACACACCCAACACATTGTCTGCCTGACATATACATTGTCTGCCTGAGAGCAGTCTGACGTACCTGCCACTGAGATTCCTCATCATGGATCGAAAATCCAGAGGGAGAATATTCAGTTGTAATCAGGCTTCTTATTCTAAATTGCTTTTTGGCGTCCTTATTCATATTCCCTCATCAGCCACATACAGCAGTCTATAAGTACTGCCTTAATTGGGGCAACATGGGATGAGTGGCCATCAGCAAATGCATACACATACATGCACACGTGCACACATACAAACACACACACACACACACAGAAAGAGAGAGGGGGGGAGAGAGAGAGAAAGAGAGAGAGAGAGAGAGAGAGAGAGAGAGAGAGAGAGAGAGAGAGAGAGAATTTTCTTAGTGATAAGTAAAGAGAGCAAGCTATTAAAAGTTTTTTAGCATCCCCATAAAATATCATGTAAGTGGCAGTGGGTTAAGAGATACAGGAGATGGCATTCTGTCCACAAATGACTACTACAAGCATTCTAGTATCCCTACTACCAGCCACCTGGGTCATGAAGGGATATGCCCTCACATTGATTCATTAAAATTATCTCCTATGGGTAAGCTTCATGGTATTGAGCATAAGTAGAGGCAAATATTACATTGTTTTTCAGAAATCACTTTTTTTTTCATATTCACTGAGGATTCTTCCCTTTTTTTTCCTTCAAAAATCACATTCATGATTCCATGGGTGGTGCCTTTGTTCTCAAGTCCATTTAAGAATTGCATTTTCTAGTACAAGATACTCTACTTCCTGAATCTACATTTTTACTAGCTGTATCCCATGTCTGGAGTATATTCCCTCCTTCTCTCTTTCTTTTGGTGTACTTGGATTCCTTCAAGTCTTAATTCAAATCCCACCCTTCACCAAAAGCCTTTCCTGGTGACCTCACTATTGATGCTTTCTCTAGAAATTATCTGCTATTTATCCTGTATTTATATAGTTATTTGTATATTGTCTCCTCCAACAGATTATAAGCTCCTTGAAAGCAGAGATAGTGTTTTTGCCTACTCTTTTATATAGGCAGAGCTTAGCATAGTGTCTGGCACATAGTGTACACTTAATAAATGCTTGTTGAATGATGAAGACAGTTAATTTACTATTGTTGTATTAGTCAGTCTTTACTATTCCCACTCCTTCCATATTTAACTTGGAACAGTAAATGTAAGTTGAGAGACAGTAGTTTATGGCTAGTTTCCCTTTCTATTTGAAAGGAGAGTGCCTGGAAAGAGAGGTCATAGTATTCTCCTGAAAAATTCAAGGAATCTAAAGGGGTTTTCCAGAATTTTAGAAAGAAGTTTATCTTCCTTTCTCACCCATGTTGGTACTTGTTAAAGCCAAACACAAAGAGGAAACTGTAACCTAATTGTGGATTTTTAAAGGTCCTTAACAGGTAAAATTATTTTTTTAAAGTGAAGACAGAGTCCTTGCCTGTTTAGAGTTTACAAGGAGAAGCAGAATGGTATAAGAGCTAGCTAGCATGTTAAACTTGGATTCAGAAAAGCTGCATTTAAATCCCTGCTTCCAGTACTTCCTAAGTGTGTGACAAGGGGCATAACCTTGTAAAACTTCAGTTTTACTAAAAACTGGAAAACTCCAGATAAAGTCTCGGGTACCTGAGACTTTCTAAGAGCTTGTCATGTTTTCTCTTTCCAATCACACTTCTTGGCTGGAAATGTAAAGAATATATGTAGATTTTCTCAGTGTAAATATGAGTAATGAAACCAGGAAGTATACACCACAAAAACAGGATTGTTCAAAATTCTAGATCCAGATTATAAAATATTTTTTTAAAAAATGTTTTGGTCTGAAACTTATTTCATTAGTGAAGAGAACTTCCAGTGTAAAAACTCTCTCTTTCAATCAATACAAGTTCAATACAATAATATTTACATTAATATTTACCTTATTAATATTTATCTTTAAGGATTATGTAAAGAAAGTGTTTTGTAAACTTTGACATACTATACAAACATAAGACATTGCTTTTGTTATTAATATTAATCAATATTTTCTCCAAAAGCAAAAGGAAGAGAAATACTTGTTTCACTATTTATATATTCATTTACTTACAAATATGTAGTGTGGTAATAAAATAAAGGGAACAGTTTTCAGAAAAGTCTCATTGCTTTGCTATGGAACAGTTTGTGTATATATCAGAGTTGAATGAATATTAGCTGGAAGAGGAAAACAGGAAGACACAGCTGATTAGATTATTTAGTAAGATTGGAATATTAATAGCTTATATTTAAAGAGTGCTTGATTGAAACTTAAAAGTTATCTAGGGTAATGAATAGCTAACTAATGGTATGGTCTTTGAGAATAAGATTTTGTTTTATAGACCACCACACCTTAAAATATAGAAATAATAGACCCTTGGCCAGGGATAAAGTTCACCTAACAAGGGCTTAGCATAAAGTTTCTCCTGTCTGATCAAAGATCACTGATTTAGAATTTACGGATTGTAGAATCATTTTGGATGGAGTCTAGGGATAGAAATAACACAACATATTAAGAAAATGGATTGATTAGAAAATCCAGCAATTAGAATGCCTATGCCAGTATAGAGCAATAACATCAAACTCAAATAGAAGTGGATCCCTGAAGGCCATTTTTGACTTATGGGAAACATAATCTATGTTTTATTGCATTTTTATTTATTTTGTTAAACATTACCTAGTTACATTTTAATCTGGTATATGCTGCCCTTGAATTTTACACGTTGGGTGTAAGGAGCTAGAGTGAAAAACAAAACCAAAAGTGATATTTTTAACAGAGTATACTATAGACCCCCAATGCAGTTCAGGAAATGGACTACAAAACTAGTACAGCAGCCTGCATGCAATGGTAATGAAATAGATAGGTGACTTGATAGATAGAATTCAGAATTTGGAGCCAAAACGTCCTCAGTCCAAATTCAGGCTCAGACACTAATTCAATGATCTTGGGCAATTCATGTAAGCTCTATGACTCAGTTTCCTCATTTGTAAAATGGAGATAGTAATGTCTTCCACCTTCCAGGTTGTTGTGAGGATAAAAATGAGATAATTTATGTAAATCATTTTGCAAATATTCAGATACTATGGAAATATTAACTATCATTATTATTGTTAATACATTTTATTCTCCAGTGAATATGAAATCTCATTGATGTGATGACTACTTCCCTCTATGAGGATCACACTCTATTCATGACTTCTTAGACTTCATTAATCTTATCTTTTCTTTCATAAATTCTCTAGAGACTATCCAGAAAACGTTGGAGGTCTTTTTCTAGTTCTTTCCATATTTCATGAGTACCAGTATAGTAATATGATTATCTTCTCTTTTATCTCTGCTTTTTACCATATAGCCAATTCATCTCCTCTTCCAATTATATGTTTGTTAATGTTATGATTGGAATATTAACTATTTGAAGCATCTAAACTATTGGAATATAAGAACTATTAAGTGGGAAAAAATAATTTTATCTATATGATCCCATGATTGAGATAATAATAATTATTTTAAAATTACCTACCTCTCTTATCTTTTTTGTTTGCATAGTCATAAAGTTTCCAGCCTTAGTTAAGGTAGATTGATTTATTAAAATGTTTATTTGTTAAAATAAATTTATTTAAATTTTAAAATATATTTATTAATATAAATATGAATAATGGTGATTATATATGTGTGTATGTATATATGTATATGTATATACATATATACACACACACATATATATGTATATATATATATATTGGGGCAATTGACATTAAGTGACTTGCCCAGGGTCACATAGCTAGGAAATGTTAAATGTCTGAGGTCGCATTTGAACTCAGATCTTTCTTCCTGTCTCCAGGGCTGATTCTCTATCCACTAGGCTATCCAGCTGCCCCTAATGATGATTATATTAAAGATGTTAAATGTAACTGGAGTCTATGTTAAAGATAAATATTAAATTAATTGGGAAAAGATTTTAGAGAGGATTGATTTCAGTATTTTCCTTATCCTAATATAAAATATTTTGGAAGTGAAAGATAAATAAATTCTGAGTTCTCTAATATGAGATTTTTTCTGTTATATATTTTAACCAGTAAAGTTGATCATTTTAGAATTTTTTTATAATATCTGTGTCAGTGTTTTTAATGGATTAGAGATATACAAATATAAATGAAAATACAGTTATATCTGGTTAGAAAACTCTTATAGGGTCTTCAGGTTTAGTTGAGAAAATAGTGGTTATTAAGTATTTTCAATATATTTGTATATACATATGCATATTTTCTTTTATTTGTTTTAAAGCATTTAATATATATTATGGTTAAAGACAAGGAGTCCTAGGTTCATATCCCACCTCTAAAACTTAGCAGCTGTGTAACCATAAATAGGGTATGATATAGTGAAAGACATAGTCAGTGTGTAGCCAGTTTTCATGAAGGTACTTGAAAACTTTCCTATATACTTAAACCAAGATTATTGAGAAAAGCAGAGAGATTGACAGAAAGAAACTTTTTAAGAAATAAAAAAAATCAGAATCATATAATTTTAGCACTGGAAGAAATCTTAGAAAATTATCTAGTCCTTCTTCAAACTGGAATTTATAACATCTGTGATTTATGGCCCGTTAGCCTTTGCTTGGACATTTCTAGTGATGGAAAATTTACCAGAAGATAAGGGAAAAATCATTTATAGGCTGTTTATCCTGTGCCAGGCATTGTACTAAGTACTTTTACAAATATTATCTCATTTGATTCTCACAACACCCCTGTGAAGTAGATGCTATTATGATTCCTATTTACAGTTGCAAAAACTGAGGCAAAGAATAAGTGAATTGTTCAATCACGCAGCTAGTGAGTGTCTCCAGGTTCAGAGCTCTTTCCAATGCATGTTCAGCCATTCCATTTCTAGTTGATTTTAACTGCTAAAAGTTTTGTATGCTGATCTAAAGTCTGTCTATTACTTCTACCTACTAATCCTGTTCTGTGGAACTATATTAAATAAATATAGATATTTTACTAAATGATACATTGTTTAAAATCATAGATTTTAGATTTGGAAAGTTAACTCAAGGGCATACAGTACAATATTTACCTGAAGAATCTATCAGTCAAATCACATTCCCTACAAGTAGTCCTCCACCCTTTTGAAGACTTTCAGCTCCTGAGGCAGTTTATACTGCTTTAACTCATCGATGCTAAGTGTTACAAAGTTTTTCTTTATACTAGACCCAAATCTGTTCAAAGACATTTATTGTATCCTCCATTCTCAACATTTTCTTTTCTGTAGGATTAGATGTTTTTAATTCTTTTAAATGGTCCCTTAAAGTCCTGAGATGACACTTTTCTAAATTTGTTCCTATTTATCAGTCTCTCTTACAATATGGTACCCAGACCTGAACAGAGTACTTCAGATATGATCTGATCAACACAACATGTAGTTGGATTATTACCTCTGATACTAGATAGCATACTTCTATCTATGTGTGTATGTATGTGTATATGTATATTTCTCTCTCTATGTAAATATGTATGTGTATGTGTGCATGTGTGTATGTATGTATGTATGTGTGTGTGTATTGGCAAGGCAAATGAAGCCAAGTGACTTGCCCAGGATCTCACTGCTAGTAAATGTTAAGTATCTGAAGCTATAATTGAACTCAGGTCATTATTACTCTAGGGTTAGTGCTTTAGCCACTATACCACCTAGTAGCCCCATTGTACTTCTATGTAAATAGCTAAGGGAGTCAATTTGGTATAAAAGATAGGGAACTTACTTCTGAGGTGGGAAAACTTCTCTTGCCTCTGATATTAGCTAAGTAATCAAAGGGAAGCTTTAAATTCTCAGTGCCTTAGCCAACACTGTAAGACTCTAAGTTATAGTATTTATAAAGTGACTTGCAAGCTGTAAAGTCCTCTATCAAGAAGACTCATCTTTGTGAATTCAAATCCAGCCTCAGAAACTTGATAGCTATGTGACCCAAGCAAATATCTTAACCTAATTTGCCTCAGTTTCCTTATCTGTAAAATGAGCTGGAGAAGGAAATGGCAAACCACTTCAGTATTTCAAGAAAACTCAATGGAGAAAACTCCAAATGTCCAACTCATGAAGAGTAGGACACAATGCAAATGACTCAATAGCAAATATCAATGAAATCTTCATTTCAGTTCCTTATTAAACCAGCTGTAAATTCATTTATCTGTATTGTTATCTAGATAGAATTTCTCCATCTTCTCACTGAAAACAGCATGAGATACACTTCCACTTGCCATTCTGATCTAGATGCATCTGTGACATTTCCCTAATCTTATAGCTTTATAGATCTTATAGTCTTATAGCCTTATGAAAAATAAAGTTCATTAGATATGATGTGTTCTTGCATGCCAACTCTTCATCATATCCTTTACCCTTTCTGAGGACTCACAAACCATCTGCTTAATAACATATTCAAACATTTTTCAAGGAGTTATGACCCAATAAGCAGGTCTAGCTTCTAATCCTAGATCTACTATTTATTCCCTGTGTAATCTTAAACACTTAGCTAACTAATTTCTTTGGCTAGGCCTCAGTTTCCTCACCTGTAAAATAGGGGGGTTGGGTTAATTTCAAGGTTCCTTTCAGCTCTAAATATATGAGCCTCTGAACAAATTATGTTTTCTAGAATCTGACTTATTTCCATTTTGAAAAGTAGAATATTTGGCTTTTCCCATTCTTTGCTGCTTTCCATTTTCATGGAACTAGAATTTTCATGGACTAGAATACAGAAATTCTTGACCTTTGGTAGTATGATGAAGCCTAGTGACCCTCTCTTGGAATAATTTTTAAATGTGTAAAAAAAAAAAAGAATACTTTTCCATCTGCTGCTTTGCTTGGCTTGAACTAAATGGAACAAGATACTCCCTAGAATTCTTCCCTCTTGCCCTTTCCAGCTTTCTTTTGTACATTCTCTTCCTTCATTAGATTGTAAACTCTTTGAGGTCAGGGACTACCTTTCTTTTTCTTATTTTTATGCCCAGAGCTTAGAGTAATGCCTTGCACACCGTAGTTGCTTAATAAATGCTTATTGAATTTTAAATGATTACAAAGGAAACCAATTATAATGAAAGATGTATTTTTTTTCTATCCAGTCTCACAGACCTCCTGAAACCTTTACTTGTCCCCTTGGAGGTCTATGGATCTTAAGTTATGAACCTTTGTTATAAGATCTTAGATTTAGAGCTACAAATCCTTTCACTTTACAGATAAGGAAACTGAGACAAGGATCTTAGAGGACTTGCCCAGTGTCACCCACCTAGTAAATGTCTAAGGTAGGATTTGAATCCAAGTCTTCCTCACTCTAAGTCCTGTGTACTCTCCATTATAGTGTGCTGTTGCTGTCTGGTAAATGTGATCAATGCATAGTTAGTCTAAAAGATTAAAACTGAGCTTTTTCCTATCTTCACCTTCTCAATACCTACCCATATTTTTTAATGGTAGCAGATAACTGGGGAGAGGAGAATGTAGGAAAAAGAAATAAATGAATTTGCCTAGTTTTTCAAAGATAATTATTCCCTGTAATTCACCTTTTCCTCAGACTAAGTTAAAAAAATAAATGAATCATAATATTTTTTTCAAGAGTCTCTTCCAGGGTGCAGCAATATGCTTTTCAGTCATGTAACATTTATGCTTTTAAGAGAGATTCAATTTCAAGAGACTTTAAAAAAAACAAAGCAAACAAACAAAAAAAACCCAGGATGCACTTTTTAAAATGGATACCAGCCTAAACCTGTGATGGCATGCTTATGCTGTCCTCTGTGAGAACAGCTCTTTACTAATCCCAAAAGTTAAAAATAAAGTAATTTCATGAATAAATAAATGGAACTGCCAAGCATCTTGCAAATATAATTTACTCTTCCAACTGGAACATAAACAGAATTAAAATTGTGTTTTGTTTTGTTCTTAAAGCCAAAGCAGGTAATGCCCATCCTAGCTACTATAGTACCTGAGAAAATTAAAAAAAAAAAAAAGACAAGAAGGCTTCCTGCAAATCAAAGATTAATGACACTGATGGACCTGCACTTTTTGGTCTTAAAAATAGCCTTAATGAAGCAAGACATAGAGATTTTATAGCTTGGTTACAAATGGGTGGCTTCACTGCTGCTCTTGTCAGTGGTACAAGTACCCATAGTTAGAGTGGGAGTATGAGTGTCTAATACCCACTCACTGGGAGTATAAGGGGCAGACAACCCTGTAAAGGCACTCAGTCTTTAATATTCAGTGAATATCAACTATTTGACAAACAGCTATCATTTATTGAATGTCTGGGATGCTATTAGGGATGCAGAGATGGCAGTCCTTAGCCATCATGTGTTTGTGGACAATAGGTGGAAGGAACCCTCTGTTCGATCTCCAAAAGAATAAAAAAAGAAAGCTAGGTGGTACAGTTGCTAGAACACTGGTCCTGGAGTCAAGAAGAGCTGATTTCCAATCTAGCTTCAGTTACTTACCAGCTGTGTAATCCTGGGTAAATCCTTTAACTTCTGCCCATCTCAATTTCCTCATCTGTAAAATGTATACTATGTATAAAATGTATAAAAATAGCACCTAGCAAGGAAGTTGTTGGGATCCAATGATATAAACATTTGTAAAGTGTTTTATAAAGTGTGTTATAAATTCTAGCTATTATTAAAACCTCAATCTTGACTTTGTAAGACCTTATGATTGCCAATGGAAGTTTAGGTAACAGAGAAAGATCATAATAGTCACATTCCTCACTGCACCATCCCACCACCTTTGATATGAATCACTGATTAATTTTTATTGCTTTGGAAAAATAGACAGAGACTTGAATGGAAATGGGATGTCATTAGGGCAGACATTCTTTCCAATGATGAAGATTCACTGATCCATGCCTATCTATCCTATGAAAATCTTGTTCATAAATTTTCACAAATTTACCATTCCACCAAATGCCCCAAGACACTTCCTAATTTTCTCCTAACTTCGTTAAGTGTTAGAGTGGAAAGATAGATTATCCACTGATCATTCCTTTATTTTACCCCTTGACCAACACATTTTTTTGTTGTTAATCATTTCTTTAATGACAGTCTTTTTACTGACATTTTTTGTACCTCCTTATTTGTCATTTCTTATTGCCTGCTCCCACCCAACATGTGATTCTCCATTGCTGACTGAGTAATGTTCTTCATAAATTATAGCATTCCATAACTTTTAGCCATTTAACAACACCAGAATAATATTTGTATCAAAAAACTAGGCTTTTCTTTCTGGAAAATAATTGGGGTGATTTTAAAAGCTTTGAAGTTTAAAAATATATGTATTTGTATTTTTATATTTATTCCTGCACTTGATAGATGCCAAATAAAATGAGCAGTTTCATATGCAAAAGGTATTATATGTGAAACTCTGAATCTCTATTACATACAATTTTCTTGTCCTCTTAAAGAACATGCAACTTTCAAAGCTTTTCTTGCTTGCCTGTGTTTTCTTTTAGCTTTTGTTTAATTCAAAAAAAAATTTCAGTTTCCCAGAGAAAATTGTCTGTTCTATTGTCTGTCCTCTTCTTTTTTCAGTTGTGTGATCAAATAATTTTCTATTTGTATTATCTGCCTTTTCCTTTTTTGGGGATAGAGGTGGAAGGGCAGCTAGGTGATACAATGGATAGAGTGTTGGATCTGGAATCAGAAAAACTCATCTTCCTGAATTCAAATTTGGCCTTAGACACTTACTAGCTGTGTGACCCTGAGAAAGTAACTTAACCCTGTTTGCTTCCTTGTCCTCATCTTTAAAGTGACCTGAAGAAGGAAATAGCAAACCACTCCAGTATCTTTGCCAAGAAAACCCCAAAAGACATGACTGAACAACATCAACAAATAAGGTTATCTCTATTATCTCTTTCAAGAAATCATGAATAATTTTAGATGAATGAGTG
>JAJPUD010004597.1:178863-190645 GCA_023553655.1 Myrmecobius fasciatus | reverse complement strand
AAAAAAAAAAAAAAAAAGACATTAAGACTACTGAAAATAACTGCTCAGGGCCTTCTGGTTTCTGTATATCCTAGGTCTATGCTCTGAGTGTATAATAAAGGAGTTTGTTTTGAACATGTTTCCTCATTGTTAAGGATGATTGGCAGAAGTACCTATCAATGAATCTTTTGACAACACTAAATAAATGCGGGCTATTAAAAAAAAAAAGAATGAAAGAAGTTAAGAACCTAAATAGAATCTTAAAAATATTAGAGATGATAGATCTCAAGTGATTTCTGAATGGGAATATAAAATTCATAAAACACCTTTACAAACATTAATCATATATTAGGGCATAAAAACATCATTAAAATATAGGAAAATAATAATACTAAATATATCACCTATTATAATACAATAACAACTAAATTCAAGAAAGAAGCTTTGAGTAAAGATTAAAAAGTATTTAGTGACCTTAATTCTACAAAATTAGTGTGTCAAAGGATAAATTATAGAAAAAATAGAAAATTTCATTAAAGAAAACTAGACAACATACCAAAACTTATGGGATGCAACCAAGGCAATTTTTTTTTTCCTGAGGCAATTGGGGTTAAGTGACTTGCCCAGGGTCACACAGCTAGGAAGTGTTAAGTGTCTAAGATCAAATTTGAACTCAGGGGTGGTGCTCGATCCACTGCGCCACCTAGCTGCCCTCTAAGGTAATTTTTAAGAGAAAAATTTTTATATCTAAATTTTTTCAGTAAGAAAAGAACAGAACAATATATTGGACATGGAATTAAAAAGAACTAGAACATTAACAAATAAAAAATTCCCAATTCAATAACAAAGTAGAAATTTTGAAAATAAAAAGAAGTAAAATTTAGAGTAAAAATAAAAGTATTGAAATGATAACTGCCACAAAATAACATTTTTATAAAATTAATAAAATAGAGAGGTCATTAGCTAATTTGATTTCTAAAATAAGGGAAAGGAAAAACAAAATTTATTAAAAATGGAAAAGGAGATTTCATAACAATTTAAGAGGAAATAAGGGAAATTTTCAAATATTTCATCCTAACACATCCAAACACAAACTGATAACTTAAAGAAAATGAATAAATCTTTGAAAATATAAAATAACCAAATGAACAAAAGAATAAACTTAATCTAATTTCAAAGAAGAAATGGAACAAGTCATAAGTGAACTTGTTAAAAAATAATCGCTTTTTATTTTCAAAATATATGCAAAGCTAGTTTTCAACATTTACTCTTACAAAACCTTGTGTTCCAAATTTTTCTTCTTTCTTTAGCCCCACTCCTATGTTGAACGTGTGCAATTCTTCTATACATATTTCGACATTTATTGTGCTGCTCAAGAAAAATCAGATAAAAAAGGGGGGAAAATGAGAAAGAAAACAAAATGCAAGCAAAGAGCAACAAAAAAGGTGAAAATGCTATGTTGTGATCCACACTCAGTCCCCACAGTCCTCTCTCTGGATGTAGATGTTTTTTTTTTTTCATCACAAGATCATTTGAATTGGCCTGAAGGATCTCATTTCTGAAGACAGCCATGTCCATCAGAATTGATCATCATAAAATCTTGTTGCTGTGTACAATGATCTCCTGGTTCTGCTCATTTCACTTAGCATCAGTTTATGTAAGTCTCTCCAGACCTCTCTGAAATCATCCTGTTGATCATTTCTTATAGAACAATAATATTCCATAATATTCATATACTTATCCAGCCATTCCCATAAGTGAATATTTTGCTTTTTGCTGAGGCAATTGAGGTTAAGTGACTTGCCCAGGGTCACATAGCTAGGAAATGTTAAGTGTCTGAGTCACATTTGAACTCAGGTCCTCCTAACTTCAGGGCTGGCTCTCTATCCCCTGCTCCACTTGGCTGCCCCTACATAAGTGAATTTCTAAAGAAAAAAAATTCAAGAGCAGATGGAATTACAAGCAAATTATGTCAAACATTCAAATAAATTAATTTCAACATTATATAAGAAAAAAAAGAATAGAATGCAAATGTCATGTAAAAGTAATATAACATGATATCTAGACCAGGGAGATATAAAGCAAAGAAAGAAAGAAAAGTATAAATCAATATCACTGACAATGTGGACACAAACTGGTTAAATATAATAATAGTAAGTAGGCTATACTGTTATTGTTTGTCCTTTGTTCTGGAAGAGAACCATCACATCAAGAAGCGGATGCCATGATGCCTTGGGAAGCCCCCTCCATCCAATGGCAGATATAGATCAGGACATCTAGAGATGGCCTGGGTGCAGTGGGGGACCTTGGGCTTTCACAGGTCTCAGATTGACTTAGGCAATGCCCATTTGGTGATTAGCAAAGAATTAAGGTAGAGAATGGTCTCTTTTACCCAGTCCAAAAATAAATAAATAAATCTGGATTGATTCCCGATTGTCCTCATTGTTTCTGGATAAAACAGAAACAATTTACATTCACTCTGAGCAAATGAGGGTCCAAACCAAGACCAAGGAGGGCTTGACCTGGGACCTAATCAATCAATGAGAGTCAGAGTAATTTGGATTTAAGGCATGGTCCTTCAGAAAGAAATACAGCCAGTGGTCTAGAATCCCAACAAGAATTACTTATTCAGCAAAATTGAATATAATTCTTCAGGGGGAAAGGTAGATATTTAATGAAATAAGCAGTCATGATGAAAAGACCAGAGCTGAATAGAAAATCTGATTTTCAAATATGGGACTCAGGAGAAGCATAAGGAGGTAATCAGGAAAGGGAAATCATAAGGGACTTAAAAAGGTCTGTTTATATTCCTACATGGGAAGATAATGCATGTAATTTGTTAGAACTTTCTCATTATTGCAGATACAAGAAGTACATACAGACAAAGGGGACAGATATGAGTTGAATATGAAGGGATAATATCTAAAAAACAAAATTAAAGGATGAGAGAGGAATTTACTGGGAGAAAGGGAAAAGGAGAAGTGAAATGGAGTAAATTATCTGCCATAAAAGAGGCAAGAAAAAGCTTTTACAATGGAGGAGAAGAGGGAATAAATGAATCTTACCCTCATCAGAATTGGCTCAAAGAGGAAATAATAAACACACTCAGTATGGATATAGAAATCTATCTCAATCTGCAAGAAAGTAGGAAAGGAAGAGAGTTTGGAAAAGGGTAATAGAAGGGAGGGCATTTTGAAGGAAAGGGTGGTCAAAAGCAAAACACTTTTGAGGAGGGACAGGGTGAAAGGGGAGAGAGAGTAGGATAAATGGGTGTGGGAAAAACAGAATGGAGGGAAATAACAATAGTAACTATGAAAAAAAATTGAAGCAAATTTCTCTGATAAAAGTCTAATTTCTCATTTCACATAGGGAACTGAGTCAAAATATAAAAATAAGAACCACTTCCCAATTGATAAATGATCAAAAGATATGAACAGTTTTCCAATGAAGTAATTAAAACTAGCTATGATTATATGAAAAAATACCCTCCTTTTGTCTGGAAAAATTAAAATTAAAATGATTCTGAAGTACTACTTTACACCTATTGGATTGACTAGTGGGCCAGAAAATGGAAAATGACAAATGTTGGAGAGAATGTGAGAAAAATGAGACATTTAATACATTATTAGTGGAATTGTGAACTGATTCAACTATTCTGTAGAGCTATTTGGAACTATGTCCATGCATATTCTTTGACTTAACATCACTATAGGCATATACCCCAAAAGTGATTGGGGGAATAAGACTTATATGTACAAAAATATTTTCTCAGAGCAAGGGATTGGAAATTGAGAGGATGCACATGGATTGGAGGAGAATGGCTGAATAAATTGTGGTAAGTGATTGATTACCTTTGTTCTTTAAGAAATGATGAGAAGGATTCTCTCAGAAACCTGGAAAGTCCTCCGTGAGTTCATGCAAAGTGAAATGTACTGTGTACAAAATAATAGCAATGTTATAGTATGGTTAGCTGTGAATGACTTTGCTATTCTCAGCAATACAATGATCCAAGTCTACTCTGAAGAACTTACAATGAAAAAATGCTTATCCATATCCAGAGAAAGAACTGATTGTGTCTGAATACAGATTAAAGCATTTTTTTTTACTTTATGTTTCTTGAGGGTTTTTTGGGGGAGGGAGAGAGAGCTATGTTTTCTTTCATAATATGACTTTTATGGAAATATTTTGCATAACTGCACATGTATCTTCTCAAAGTGGGGGAGAGAGGAGGAAGAGGAAGGGAGAGAATTTGGAACTCAAAGTTTTAAAAACAAATGTAAAAAAATTGTTTTTTTAATGTAACTGGTAAAGAAATAAACCCCAACATAGCCCACAAACCCCCAAATATCTTGAAATAATTCAGTGATCAAACTTTATATTCCATTGGGCAAATACCTACAGGTAAGGAGATGATAAACGCTTTGTGGACAGAGGGAAGGAAAGGGAAAGAAGAAAGAAAATTTAAAAAAAAATGAAAGGAGCTCACAGTCTAATTGAGGACAGCATGCAAATAACCATGTACTTGTAAGATTTATACATACCTAAATTGGAGACTGTCTTGGAAGGAAGACAAGTACTATGCAGCAGATCTGGGAAAGGAGTTTGTAGAAGGTGGGATTTGAAGGAGGACATGGGGAAAGCAGAGATGAAGGGGTGAAGAATCCTGGGAACACTTAGTGGGAGACCCCAAGAGAGTGCTTTGGAGGAAGAGCAACAGGGGAGCCAGTGTTTCTGGAGCACAGACAGAGCAGGGAGGAAGGCTGAAAGGGTAGAGGGAGCCGGGTGGTAAGGGGCTTCAGGAGCCAGATAGAGGAGTTTGCCTGATCCTGGAGGTTTGGGGATAAAACGAGGTTTTTAGTGATTGTGGGGCAAGAAAGGGAGTACGATGCTTGGAAGAAGGAGAGACTCTAGGCAGGAGGCAAAGAGACCCTGTACATGGATGTGTAAATGAAGACAAGGAAACATATGTGAGAAATGACAAGATTTGACAATATAGATCAAATATAAGGAGCAAAAGGCAACAAGATCCCAAGGATGACCCCAAAGTTGTGAGGTGGCAGCTTAATAAGCAGGTTAGAAAGATTATTTATAATGACCAGGTTGATTTTTAAATATGAATGCATAACTGGTTCAAAATAAAGAAAATTATAAATTTAAAAAACCATGTTACTAATATTAAATAGAAAATCCATTCAACTGTGTCAATAGATGTTTTAAAAAACTTTTGCCAAAATTTGGAGCTATGCTCAAAAAGTTATCAAACTGTGCATACCCTTTGACCCAGCAGTGTTTCTATTGGGCCTATATCCCAAAGAGATCTTAAAGGAGGGAAAGAGACCCACATGTGCAAAAATGTTTGTGGCAGTCCTTTCTGTAGTGGCAAGAAACTGGAAACTGAATGGATACCCATCAACTGGAGAGTGGCTGAATAAATTATGGTATATGAATGTTATGGAATATTATTGTTCTGTAAGAAACGACCAACAGGACGATTTCAGAGAGGCCTGGAGAGACTTACATGAACTGATGCTGAGTGAAGTGAGCAGAACCAGGAGATCATTATTCACGGCAACAACAGTACTATATGAGGATCAGTTCTAATGGACATGACTCTCTTTAACAATGAAATGCTTCAAACCAATTCCAATTGTTCAGTGAAGAAAGCCATATGCACCTAGAGAGAAGGATATGAAGTATGGACTACAACATATCATTTCCATGATCTCTATCAAAGTTTGCTTGCATTGGGTTTCCTTTCTCAGATATTTTTTTGTTCATGTAGATACGATTGTTCTTGCACAGCAAGATAAGTATGGAAATATATATACATATATTCTACTTGTCAAGTATTTTAATACAATTAACATGTAGTGGACTTCCTGCCATCTAGGGAAGGGGAGGGAAATAGGGGGGAAAATTTATAATGGAAAGCTTTGCAAGGGTCAGTGTTGAGGAACTACCCATACATATGTTATGCAAATAAAAAGCTTTAATTAAAAAAAACTTTTGTCAAAATTCAACCCTCATTTCTATTAATTAGTTATACTAGAAAGTATAAAAATAATAAATAGTAAAACCAAGAGCAAATATCATGTAAAGGAGAAATGTTAGAGGTCTTTCCAATATGAAAAGGGATAAAGAGAAGATATCCATTAATTAACATGGTTCTAGAAATTTTAGCTATAGTAACAAGAAAAAAAGGAGAAATTCAGCAAATCAGCACAGGCAAATAAATAAGATTATTGATTTTTGCAGATAATATGATAATTTAACTTAGCAAAGCCTGAGTCGACTAAAATCAATTGAAACAATAACTTTATTGAAGTTGCAGGATAAAAAATAAATTCACACATGTATATCATCAGCATTCCTCTTGATTACCAATAAAAACCAGCAGGATAAGTTGGAGAAATTCCATTCAAAATAAGTACAGTAGTTATAAAATTGGGAGGAAGTCTATCTACTAAGACACAGTCATCAGTCAGTCAGTCAATAAACATTTATTTAATTTCTATTATGTGCTAGGTAGAATTGAAGACATAGAAAAAGAAAAGCTAGTCCCTGTCCCAAGTAGCTTACAATCTAAAGGGAGAAACAACAAGTAAACAAATATATGCAAAGCAATATATATACATATATACATGTGTGTATATGTATATATACATACTCATATATGCATATGTAATATATGAGCAAATACATGTGTGTATATGTATATAGATAGATAGATATTTACCTTACACTTATTAAAGAGGACAAAAGAGGAAAATGACAAATTTTGAATGGGCTTTGGGAAAACAGAAATACTAATATATTGTTGGTAAAACTATTAATTAGTTCAGCTATTCTGAAGGAAAGCAATTTGGAAACATGCCCTAAAAATACATATTTGCATACCTTTTTTTTATCTAGAGCTATAGACTTCAAAGAGATCAAAGAAAGAGGAAGAAGATCTATCAATAAAAATATTTATAGCTGTTCTTTTCATAGTGCCCAAAGTGAAAACAAGTCATCTATTGAAAAATAGTCATCTATTGATTCAAAGTTAAACAAATTATGGCACATGAATATTATGAAATATACTGTATCATAAAAAATGAAGAAATGGACAGTTTCAGGGAAAACTGAGAAATCCCCTATGAATTGATGGAAAGTCAGTAAGTAATTAGTTATTAAGTGCCTACTATGTACCAGGCTCTATGTTAAGGACCAGAGATATAAAAAAGGCAAAAAAACTGTCATTGTTTTACATGAATTTACAGTCTAATAGAAAACAGTTTATATAATGATGACAACATCATAAAGAAAAACAACTTTGAAAAACTTTAGAATTTTGATTGAGGCAATCAAATATAAAGGATTGTAGATGAAGTGATGGACTTATAATGCAGGATGAGACATTTATTTTGGGGCATGGCCAATGTGGGAATTTGTTTACTGGATAATGCATATTCATTACAAAAATTGTATTTTTTTAAACTGATCATTTGGGAGGAAGCAATAGAAGAGTAATAATAAATGCTTAAAAACATTTTTAAACCTAATTTCAAACGAAAAACTGGAGCCCAGATTTGCCTAGACTCAAAAAACAAGTAAGCATCAGAACCCACTCTGAAATCTGGGAAGAGTTTGGTTCCAAAAGCAGAATTTTTTTCATTATTCTATGCTTTTGACACTTTCATGGATCTCTGACTTATTTCATGGTGCATAACCTGCCATTTATGCCTTACAGTCTCACAAAACTTTTTTTTTCATGACCTTCTATAAAACTTCCAGGGGGGATTCTTGCCTTAGATTTCTTGATATTGCATATAAATATGATCTGAACATTGGTTATCCCTAGCTCTCACTACCTGTCTGATCCCTCATTATTTGAGCTATACATGTCTGTGATGACTTCCTTTAAACCACTGGATGACTATTTTAATTTTACAGTGACAAAGAAAGTATGTATTCCATACTTTATAATCATACAGGATCACCAGAAGAATCTTGGTATTAAAAAGATAGGTTTTCTGTTTCAAAGTTTTGCTTAGGGGTAATTAGAAACTTTTTTCAGTTTCTTAAATGCAATCCAGCTTACTATTCTCCTACTTAGTTATGTGTCCAGTTTATTGTCTATCTGTAGAGTGTATCTAAGAGGTATATACTAATAGATTTTCCATCCAACTGAATTCTCTCTGTATCTGGTCAATAGCTATTCTTCAATCACTTGGTTTTTCCTAGATGGATTGTTAGGTTGAACCCTTTCTTTTGAGCTCTCATGGCTCTCATTTAGGAGGTGCTGCAATGTTATGGTGCATAAGATCCACAAGAAGGAACATCTGGAGATCCTCACCTTTATTAGGAAATTTCTGTTCTATTGAACTCAACCTAAGACATTCTTCAAGAGTAGTGGTGGGTAGTATTCATGTCTATTTTATACTTCACTTGATATTAATCAAAGGATTAATATCAAAGTCTTTTGATATTAATCAAAGTTATTTCTGTTGTGACATTTTCCAAGGAATCTTGTATAATTTTGGCATATTTGGGAGAAACTTTGTTAGAGAAAAAAAGTTATGAAAGCATTTTGTTCTACAAATCAAGTGATTTTTATAGCCAACAAATAAAAAGCACAGTGGGATCTTGTAATCTCTACACCTTTCAGACAATTGTGTAAGTGTAATGATATATTCAGTTGTAGAATATTGCTTGCAGAAGTCTGCCTTTTTTCTTCTCAAACCTTTTTCAAAGATGGCCTTGATGCATGTAATAAAAATAAGGTCCAACCAAGTTTGGTCCTAGGGAAGAATTGAGAAAATATACTTCTTCAGAGATAGGAATCATGAGTGTGGAATATTGCATGTATCATCAGTTATGATGTTGATATGTTAGTGGTTTTGATGAATTGCTTTTTTCCCCTCTCTTTTAAAAATCTTTGTTATAGATTGAGTGGGGAATAAGAGATAATTTGCTAATTAACATGATCTTAAAATAAGAGGTATCAATAAAATGATAAAATTAACAAATTATTAAATTATTCCAAATTAATTATTTTAGTATTTTGTATAAGTATTTTATTATTTATATTATATATTTGTAGATAGCATTAGTTATATGCTACAAATTTAATGTTTAATATTTTAATAATAATAAAATTAATTATTTGTAATTTTTTCTCTGTAGTATTTGCTACTCTCCTGGTCTTTCATTTTTTGGGAGATTCAATTCCTCAATTCAATCAAAACTAGTTCCACTCCAGCACAAAAGTCCACTTGTCCAATATTATCCAGCTTTTCTTTCCATCTTCTTTTGATACCATTTTTGTTTTCTTATATAGTACATATGGGATTATGATGGTACAGTCCAAATGTAGGGAACCCATTTACAATGGTAAATGGAGAATGTATTTGTCATAGAAATATTTATAGATCTTTTCTATTTTTTTTGCTTTCTAGTTGCTCTTCCAATTTTATGTAAATGCTTTGGGGAAGATCCAGTCTCTTCCCAAGCTTTCAGTAAATTTGTGCTTCCATTTTATTGCCTTGTGTTGTTATGAGATGATTCTTTTAATCACCTTCCTTTGCATGATTTTATAAATAACTTTATATTCTAAATTGGTGTTACCTTTGTCAATTCAATATTATCAGTTGCTTATGTGCCAGGTAAGATGCTAGGTGCTAGAGAAAACTTGATTGAAACAAAATAGTTTCTGCTATCTAAAAACTTATATAGGGTTTCCTAAAAAATCTCAGTGCAGTCATAAATCATCAAAACATAAAACTATAATAAGCCTTTTTGGGTCACCCAGTATTCTATTAATTTAGATTTAACAAGTGTAAACTAAATAAAAAAGTTAATTTTGGAAGGAGCATGAACAAACTGGAAGAATAGCAAAAGGCCTTTTGTAGGAGGTGAGTTAAAACTAACCTGGTGCTAGAAATTTTAAGAGATGGTGCTAAGAGAGCATTCCAGGAATGGGGAACAACTGAGGTGTGAAGAAGATGTAATGTTGTATAGGACAAACAGTAGGGATGTCAGTTTGGCTGGAATGTAATGGGCTTGGCATTTATCATGTAATGAGCCAATAAGGATGAGTTTGAGTTAGGTTATCAAGGATTGTAAATGTCAAACAATGAGGTTAGTATTTTTTTTAATAATAGTTTTTTATTTTCAAAATATACACAAAGATAGTTTTCAGTATTCACTTTTGCAAAACCTCACGTTCCAAATTTTTTCTCCCTTCCTTCCCTCTACTCCCTCCCCTAGATAGCAAGTAGTCCAATATATGTTAAAAATGTGCAATTCTTCTTACGTTTCTACATTTATCATGTTGCACAAGAAAAATCAGATCAAAATATGAGAAAGAAAAAAAGCAAGCAAAAAAAGGGGAAAATACTATGTTATATTCCACATTTAGTCCCCATAGTCTAATGAGCTTAGTTTTTTATGCTAGAAGGAAAGGGGAGGCACTGAAGATTCTTGACCTGTGCTTTAGGACTATCAATTAGGCAGAAATGTGGAAGACAAATTGGAGAATGAAAGTCTAGATTTTGCACAACCAATTGGGAAACAAGTAAAGTAGAGCAGGCAAGACGTGGCACATCCTCTTGTTGGCTATATCTCTCCTTTGACAAGTAGATCAAACATTTACTGGTTGAGCTTGGTTTCTTGGCCCTTTGGTCTGCTCATAGCAACTGATTTTACACTGATTAAATTTTCTTAGAAAATAATGATAATTTATACTGAATGCATGTTTTTTTTTTGTTTTGTTTCCCATTTTTTCAGTGCCATCATCTTTTTCAAATAGGTCAAGCTGGAGATGCAGCAACTGCTTGACATAACTCCTCATTTTTACTCTTTCTTCTAATTTAGTATTGATTTTGATTTTTTTTTCCCTCAGAAGTCTTGCTTTAAAAGCAACAGAACCTTCTTTGCTGGCTCCGGGGCTGGGGCTGCACCCTGGAGTGACCTGGGTTGGGATTGCACCACTGGACTCTCTGGTTCCACAGAACTTTTCTGCTGACCTTCTAAGTTGGCTTCAATTGGAAAATGCTCTATTCTGTCTTTTGGGGTATTCTGACACACTAAACTTTGTCATTATTTAAAGGAATTTGGAGCAGTTTGGGGAAGAGGTTGGGCGAATTCTTGCTTTTACTCCATCATCTTGGCTCCGTCTCTCCCAGGAGTCTCCTCTAAGAAATCAATAATTTGTCTGTCTACAAATAGTTAATTTAGAAATGACTCTCACATTGATGACTTGTCATTTACTATCTACTAAAATCTAATCAGTTTATTTTTATTTTTTTATTGTTCATCCTATTTATCATCTTCCAACTCTCATCTTGAAGAAACTATTCATGCTATATAATAGCTAGGTTTCTTATGCAGACCATGGATCTACCTCATCAAAGCTTCTTAGGACAGAGAGTATTTTGGTTTTGCCTTTGTTATTACCAGTGCCTTACAATGCCTTACATAGAGTAAGCTCTTAATAAAAGCTTGTTGGATTGAATTTCTTTGGTAAGAGTGATAAAAACCAATTCTGTCTTTTTTTTTTTTTTTGGCTCCACTATGTTTATTGAATTGAATAATCTGTTTACTATGCATAAAGTCCTACAAGACTGTGTCTTTCTCAGTATCTAACCTGTGTATTTTTTTTTTGCTAGAGGCTGATCATAATTTAATTTCTGCTTAGAAATATAGTTAATAGGGGCAGCTAGTGGATACAGCACCAGCCCTGAAATCAGGAGGACCTGAATTCAAATTTGACTTCAGACACTGGGAACACTTCCTAGCTGTGTGACCCTGGGCAAGTAAC
>JAJPUD010004597.1:71289-169483 GCA_023553655.1 Myrmecobius fasciatus | reverse complement strand
CTAGTTTCCAATTATCCCAGCAGTTTTTGTCAAATAGTGAGTTTTTATCCCCAAAACTGGGGTCTTTGGGTTTATCAAACACTAGATTACTATTGTCATTGAGTATTTTGTCCTGTGAACCTAACCTATTCCACTGATCCACTACTCTATTTCTTATCCAGTACCAAATGGTTTTGGTGACCACTGCTTTATAATATAGTTTTAGATCTGGTGCAGCTAGGCCACCCTGGATTTTTTCTAATAAGGGAATCTACAATCAGGATATTAGTAGGAAACATGCAAATAAGTGATATTTTATAGCAGAATACATATTTACCATTTTGTAACTAATTAAAGGAGGTAGAGAATATAAATTCTCACTTTGCTTATTGTTTTGTTGATTATGAAAAAAATTTTGATTTAGTTGAGCAAAATGTTGTCTTAAAGGCTTTCTTCCAATAAGGTATTTCCCCATCCATATATCAAAATCATTCAACATTTCTTGTTTAATACATCCTCTGAGGCTTTATCTTAACTCACACTTGCCCTGATGAATTGGGTCCACAGAGTTTCACTACCACATCTATGTGAGGATCTGTGAGTAACCTTCAAGGGTTAAATAGGACATGTCTTCCAATGCTTAAAGCTCTTTTTTTGCTCCCATTTAATACTATTTTATTTTATTTTTTCCAATTACATGTAAAGACAGTTTTCAACATTCATTTTTGTAAGATTTTGAGTTTCAATGTTTCCTTCCTCCCTCCCTTACCTCCCACCTCCTCAAGACAGCAAAGCAATCTGATATAGGTTATACATGTACATTCATTTTAAATTTATTTCCATATTTATCATATTGTGAAAGAAAAATCAGAACAAAAGAGAAAATCTATAAGAAAAAAAACAAAAAAGGTGCAAATAAATTTGTTCTATTCTTCATTCAGTCTCCTTAGTTCTTTCTCTTGAAGCAGATAGCATTTTGTATCTCAAACTTATTGAAATTGTCTTGGAACACGATACTGCTGAGAGGGACTAAATCTAATAAAACTGATCATTGCACAATGTCACTTTACTGGGCACAATGCTCTTCTTGTTCTGCTCACTTCCCTCAGCATTAGTTCATCTAAGTCTTTCCAGCCTTTTCTGAAATTAGCTTGCTCATCATTTCTTATAAAACAATAGTATTTCACAACTACCATTTCCCAATTGATGGGCAAGCATTTGATTTCCAATTTCTTGCTATCACAAAAAAAACTATTGCAAATATTTTTTTCACATATTGGTCTTTTCCCCTTTTTTATGATCTCTTTGGGATACAGATCTAGTAGTGAGACAATTGGATCAAAGGGTATGCACAGTTTTATAGCTTTTTGGACATAGTTACAAATTTTGAGGCCTTTTTCTAATGTGCTTTTCTCTATTGTTATCAGGGTAAATCATTGTAGTTAAACTTATTTAGCCTATAGAAAGAGAGTATTGATAAGTGATAGAATAAGAATAGTTAGCATAAACATCCTAAAAAATTCTGTGATTACCTCCCCCATCAGGGGAAAGTAGCCATGTGAGTTTATGTCAAAAAGGGGTAACACACAGTTTTTGGCTTCTGGTTTTCTTCCCTCTATGGGATTCTCAAAAGTTCCCTCTTAGTTGTGGGAAACTTTTTTTTTTTCTTTTTGATAAGGCCATGAATCTACACCCAGGAAATCTTTGGTTCCTAAGGCAGCTAGCTGTCAGTTGCTCTGGGGATGCTGTCAGGACACTGATGGGAAGTCCAAAATTCTCCTTCTCTTTCAAGCCAAGTTCTCGACTTGGGCCAAAATCCAGACTTCTCCTTGTCTCTTTAGAAGCAGTTGGGAAGTACAATGTATAGAACTCTGGTCAGGAAAACCTGAGTTCAAGTTTGGCTTTAGCTACTCATTAGCTGTATGACTCTGGGCAAATCACTTAACAACTGCATAACTCAGTTTTCTCAGTTGTAAAGTACCGTTAGGGTTGTTGTGAGCATCAAATGAGATAATCTTTGCCTGGCATATACTTAGTGCTATATAAATATATGCTTATTCTCTTCCTTTCTCCTTTCCCTCAAGCAATTCTTTCTCCAGGGTTTTTTACTAGAACAATTTATTTGTTTTAATTTCTGGAACAGCTTGTATAGTTGCTCTTACCTCTAGGGTGTGATCAGGTTTCTTCAGCCTATCTGAACAATCTCCTGGTGCAATATCATCTTTATTCCAAGGACTTTAAGCAATTAGTTTAAAGCCAAAAATTGATTTAAATTAAAGCCTACAATTAAGATTTAATTGATAAAAACTTCTCACTTCATTAATTTATTAGGGTACACTGCCATTTACTTTAAGTAGAGTGTACTAATTTGATGGATATATCCAATTAACCATACCCTAATAGTAGAAAGATATAACATCAAATCCCTAAATCACTGGACAGCTAGGTGATACAGGGATAAAGCACTGGGCCTGGAGACAGGAAGACTCATCTTCCTGATTTCAAATTTGACCCCAGACACTTTCTAGCTTTGTGAACATGGGCAAGTCATTTAACTCTGCCTCAGTTTCCCTATTTGTAAAATGAGCTGGGGAAGGAAAGAGAAAACCATTCTGGCATTTCTGCCAAGAAGACCCCAAATGGGATCACAAAGAATCAGACATGACTGAAAAATGACTCAACAACAATAAAAAAACTTTGATCAATGACCTGATCACAAAATTCTGGGAAGGCATAAAACAAGGAGATGTACGCTTGCCAAAGGTGTTCATTACTTGATAGAGCAAATCCAATGCAGAATCCAAGGTGAAGAGGGATTACCTGCAGATAGTGAGGACTTCTAAGATGCTAGATAGTATCTACTCTCCTAACATCATACTATTGCCCTGCAACATTGTAAAACCTGGAAGAAATTCATAGTCAATTTAAAACACCATGCATTTCAGCTGACCGAGTAGATAAAGAGTACCTGTTACATTGAAAAGAAAATACTAATATTTTACTGCTTTCGTACAGTCTCTGAAGAGATGGAAATAAATATCAAACAAACAGAATCTACGTGAAAAGGTAGGTGGTGGATGTGAACAACCAACATAAAATAAAAGAATGGAGTGAAAATTTACACCAAAAGTATGAGAGAAAAAGTTGTGCTAGTCATGTGTTGGGGTTAAGGGATAACTGTGGGCACGCTGAGTGCAATAACATGAGCAAGCAAGGAGGGCCTCTAATACACTGGATGGCCAATTTATGGGGAAAATATGGAAAGGAGCTGTGTAGGATGGGTGGGCACGGATAGGTTAAGATCCACATGTTTGGAAAGAACATCCATGAATATTCATAGAGATCATGGATCTATCGATCTCCAATACCTCATCCAGTGCCTGGCATATATATAAATACATAGTAAACATTTGTTTAATTATATTTATCATAATTATAATTACATTAATTATAAATACAATTATTATAATGTATATATTATATATAAATAGATTGATTTTAGAAAACTTATTTCCTAATTTTAGATAGCATTATCTATAGGTTATTTATCTACAGAGTTATGTTTCCAATAGCATTATCTATAGATTATTTACCTATAGAGTTATTTATAGATTATTTACCTAGTTATCTATGTTATTTACCTATAGCATTATCTATAGGTTATTTACCTATAGGGTTTTGAAATTCTTAATTATTCAATTATTCAAGAACAAAACATACTTCACTTTTCCTTTTTTTCTTAGAATTTTGGCCATTTTATCCAACAGGTTTTTTTGTTGACTATCTATTAGACACTCAGCTCTATGCAAGGCATTAAAGCTGTTCTTCAGTTATTTTTCAGTTGTCTCTAACACTTTGTGACCTCATTTGTGGATTTCTTGGCTATGATACTGGAGTGGTTTGCCATTTCCTTCTCCAGCTCATTTTACAGATGAGGAAACTGAGGCAAACAGGGTTAAGTGACTTGTCCAAGGTCACACAGCTACTGAGTGTCTAAGCTCAAATTCCTGACTCCATGAGTGGCATTCTAGCCACTGTACCACTGAGCTGCCCAGATATTATGGGAAGTATACAAATATTGTAACTTATATTCCTTACTTTCAGGAGGAGTTATATTCAGGAGGAGAAGGTAATCTGATGCCAAAAAAACCACACACTCATGAGCAATGCAAATTAGAAGGGAATAAAAAAATGGCATCATTGAGTACTCAAGTGTATGGTACAAATATGTTGTAAGAGAATGGAGAAAGGAGAAAGAAAATCAAGTTGTAATATTCAGAAGTAATTTAAAAGAGTATAATTGTGAATGTTTTTGAGAGTTTTTCCCTAGTTACCTTGTAACTATGTTTTGTATGTCTCTGTGTGTCTCTCTATGTGTGTATTGCTTTCCTTATTTGACTATAAATTCCTTCAGGACAAAGGACAAAGTTTTTTTTGTTTGTTTGTTTGTTTTTATTTTTCTTTATATCTCCAGAACCTGGCACATTATTGGTGCTTAATGAATATTTGTTTATTGATTTATTGACTAGAGAAGTAGAACTTAGAGCCTAGACAGGCCTAGAGAGGACGTGTTTGAGTAGGTAAGAGTGTGTGTGTGTGTGTGTGTGTGTGTGTGTGTGTGTGTACATACAGTAACCCCTCTCCTCCCTCCCAGCTTTTGGTCATGTAGATACATACACTTAACCACATGAGATCAGCATAAATCAGGAAAGAAGGTTTGTGTCCTACACAGGAAATAAGGTTTTTTGTTGGATAGTAGAGGATATTGTTTTTTTGTTTGTTTTTTGCTGAGGCAATTGGGTTTAAGTGACTTGCCCAGGGTCACACAGCTAGGTGTTAAGTGTCTGAGGCCATATTTGAACTCAGGTCCTCCCGACTTCAGGGCTGGTGCTCTATCCACTGCATCACCTAGCTGCCCTAGTAGAGGATATTGTTGAAATAGGTGGGATCCTTTGGGAGAAGAGACCAATATCTGATCAAATAATTTTGCTACTTTATTGTAATTCAGGTGAAAAAGTTTGATGTTAGAGTAAATAATGCTCTTTCTTTTTTTAAAAGATAACTTTAATGGATATCTTTCATTTTTTACATCACTTAAATTCCCCTTCATATTCCTCCTCCTACCTCTCCTTTCAGTTCTTTCCAGTCAGAGAGGCATTCCTATAACAAAGAATTTTGGACTGATGTTGTTTCAATTGATCAAATATTCACTGAACACAGCACAATGCCTGGCACATAATAGGTGCTTAATAAATGCTTGTTATTATTATTTTTTGTGGCTTAACCTTACACATATCATTGTATAAATCTTTATACAATGATATGTGTAAGGTTAAGCCACAAAAAAAAGAAGTGAGTTGTTTTGTTTTATTTTGTTTTTTAAGTACCAGAGGAATTCAGAGAAAAGAAAGGCCATTGAGAGTTAGAAGAGTCAGGGAGATTTTTTTAAAACATTTTTTTTTTAGTTTTGGATTCCAGATTCTACTCTTCCCTTCCTCCTTCTCTTTCCCCCACCCCCCGAGATAGTAAGCGATTTGATATACTTTAGACATGTGCAATCATGTAAAATATTTCCATATTAGTCATTCTACATAAGAAGACTTGAATTTAAAGAAAGAGAAGATAATATGCTTCACTCTGTATTCAGACAGTATCAGTTCTTTCTCTGGAGGCAGATAGCATGCTTCATTGTGAATCCTTTAAAATTGTCTTGGATCGTGGTATTGCTGAGAATAGCTAAGTCATTCACAATTCTTCATCATACAATATTGCTGTTATTGTGAACAATGGTCTCCTGGTTCTGCTAACTTAACTTTGCATCAGTTCATATAAGTCTTTCTAGGTTTTTCTGAAATCATCCTGCTTATCATTTCTTATTATAGTGCAAATAATATTCCATCACAATCATATCACAGCTTGTTTAGCCATTAAGTTGATGAGCATCCCCTCAATTTCCATTTTTAGTCACCATAAAAAGAGCTGCTATAAATATTTTTGCACAAATAGGTCCTTTCCCCTTTTTGAGTTGTGCTTTTAAGGAGGGGTAGGGTTTGGAAGAAATGGTGGGGGGGAAAGGAGACAACTATGATCAAAGGTACAGAGGAGATATGAGGAAAGTTTCACCATAGAATAATGAGTATCTCAGCCTGACTGGAGCAAATGAATAGAGAAAGAACACTGGCTTTGGAGTCAACTGACTTTTGGGTTCAAATCCTTCTGTCATTTACTATCTGTGTAGTTTTAGGTAAGTAATCTCTGTGGAATTTGGTCTCCTTGTCTGTAAAATATATATGTTGGACTTGATGGGCTCTTAGGTAGGTTCCTTCCCTCTAAAGCATGAAAATCTATGATCCTTTAAAAATAAAGCATTCTAGTCCACAAATAGCAGGGCATTGGTTTGCAAAGCTAAATTCAAGACAGCCTTAGAAACCAGGGTGAAGAGTTTGCAGTGTCTACCTCTAGGCAATAGAGATTTTCCAAAAATTTGGGGGAAATTACATGAAAATGATGCTTTAAGGAGACTAATGTGTTAGACCATGTAAAAAATAGATTTATTTGTGTAGGGGGGAGGAGAAGGAAATGAGAAATTGGCCTAAGATCCAGGATTGAGCCAATAAGGCCATGGAAACTAAAATCAGGGAATATACTGAACAGATATATCAAAGGGAGAATCAATATTAATAGATAATCAGTAAAGTTCATTTGTTCATAGCAACTATATCTCATTCACTCTAGGAATTTTAAATGAGTCACATTAATAATTTGAGTTTCCTCTAATAGGTGGAATTGACTTGTCAGAAGGGCCTAAGTAGGGGAGAACCTGAGGCTGAGAATCAGAAGGGAATATTTCATGGAAAAACCTGTCTGTTGTGTTAACATTATCTTAGGCAAACAGAGGCATAGGCTAAAGCCTAATTTATTCCATTGTCTAGTATAACCAAAGATGTTTGTCTTTTGATTAAAAGGAAAAATTGAGTACATTTCCAGTCTTTAAACTTCACAGTATTTTCAAGTCTGATGCAAAGGCTTTAGGACAATGAAAACTAATTGCTTTCAGTTTATTCTGCGTGCTTAAGTCACCACCTATCTAAAACAAAAAAGACTTAGACACAATGGCCAAATTTGTTGTTGCATGGCAACAGATCATACCAAATTGAAGACAATCTTTGTACTTCCCCCTTGCATAGGTTGCCAGAAAAGATTCATTTAACTTTTTCCACTTCTTCAAGTTTTAGAAGATTCTTTTGTTGCAGATTTCCTACCTGTATGTACAAAGTGTCTATGAAACTCACAGGAGACAAAGTTCAAGAAAGGAGACAGAAGTAAAACCAATGGCCTCAAATTTGGACACATAAATATCTAGATGATCTAATGAAAGGAGACAAGGGAATCCTCAGAGGTATTACAGAGATTTACTGGATGGTAACCTGGGTGACTGAACTGCACTTTGACTGGGAATTTTTTATTCAAAAGAAACAATTGGTCAGGGGGTGGGATGGGGAGGTATCATATATTAATAAAATATAGTCATGTGAGAAAATTCAAGAACCAGAGACGGGAAAGCGTGGTGGACAGTTTGGGTGAAGATCAGTGGAGGGAGAAGCAGAAGTCATTGTCATTAGAACATACTTCAAACTACCTAGTCAGAAAGAAGAAGTAGATGAGACCAGTTACTTAGACATTTGCAGGGTTCTTTTTCTGTCAAAAGCAGAATGGCTAAAAACGTCTTGATTTGTTTTAATTGTAATTTCGTTATTCAAAAGTTAAGAGGAATCAACAAGGGAAAATACTGGATCTGATTTTCAGTAACAGGGTTGCTGGAGTAAACATAATTAGAACTTCAGGAGAAATCACTATTCTTCCTCTTTTCTTTTTCCCTCCCTCCTTTTCTTCCTTCCTTCCTTCCTTTCTTTTTTCTTTCTTCCTTCCTTTCTTTTTTTTTCTTTCTTTCTTTTGCTATGCTGTGGAAAATGATGATTAAGAAAAGGATAAGATTGTTGCTTGAGTATGTGGGGTAATACAATACATATTTATGTGATGATCATATACATTTATTAAGCACCTATTCTGGACCAGACTCTTTGCATATGTTGGGGGATCCTCAAGTAGTTTATAATCCAATTGGGGAAAAGATAACACACAAAAGGAAAGTGAAAAGGGGAGGAGAGTTCCAGAGGGTATCTTTCTGGAGAGCATGATGACAATGTTGGGGTCTGAACCAAGCACAGCAACTGGTGATAAATGAAGAAATGCCCAGGATTTTGAGTCCTTTATAAAGGGAGTCTTTGGGAGGAGTGTTTGGCTCAACCATTCAGCTTTCCAGTCAGAGGGGCAGAAGCTTCACTAACTTCTAGGATACTGATGAGGTGTGAGTACCAAAGCTGAAACAATCTCTACAATGATGGGTTTCATAATGAAGTCTTTATTTTGGAGAAGTGGGGAAAGGAAGAAGGATGATAACCAATAGCTGAGAGACTGCAGAACTGCTCATTTCTTATTTTCTTCGGACTTTTCTGCCAAGGAAAATGAACTTTGCACTGGAAATGATGAAACAAAAATGCACAAGAAATTTGATACCTAAGATCATAATGTAGATAATAAGAGAGCTCTTAAATATCCTTTATGCATTCAAGTCCCTTGGCACAGATGGACTATATCCTTGGTAGGAAAATCATTTTAGCAGCTCTGTGGAGGATTGCTTGGACAAAGATGGGAGATTAATTAGGAACATTACAGTAATCCAGGGAGGGGTGTTAAGGGATTGAACTGGGATAGTGACTATATAAATGGAGAGAAGATAGAGGAGAAAAATATTGCAGAAATAGAAAGATTTGGAAATTGACAGGATATAGGAAAATTAGGAATCAAGGATTACGGTGTTTACGATGTTATTTGCCCATATAATGAGAAGACAGGGACTTATTGGAAAAGGTCCTTACATTGGGGAAAACTGGGAAAATGGAATAGCAGAGGATAAGATGAATAGTGTCATGGAAATAATGAACATGAACTTGGACAGACTTAGATAGTAGAGAATGGAAAGATCTGGTGTGGTATGGTCCATGGGATCACAAAGAGTTGTACACAATGAGCAGCAACATGTTGTCTCCTATATCAGATTGTAAACTCCTTGAGATTAGGGATTATCTTGTTTCTTTTTGTATCTCCTGTTCTTAGTACAGTGCCTTAAACATAGTAGGTACTTAATAAGTATTGACTGATTAATTGATTGATTTGCTAGGATGGAGAATTAGAGAATTACTAGAACACTGGGAAAACTGCAAATATCATTTTTTTTTTAAAGTCAAGGATACAGTTCAAAAAACTATAGCCCAGAGTGCTTGATTTTGATCCCTGGCAAGGTTCTAGAATAGGTTATTAAAGAATGGATTGGTAATAACCTTTTAGAAAATGAAGTAGGTACTGATTACAAAAAGCAAACATGAGTTAATCAAGAACAGCTCATACTATTTTTTGACAGGGTTATCTAACTGCTAGATCAGGAAATGGTAGAGAGAAATTTTACTCAGATATATGCAAAGCATTCGATTAAAATACCTCATACTCTTTTTTTTGTGGAAAAGATGGAGAGATGATAATTAGATGGATTTGGAACTTGTTAAATGATAGGATTTGGGATCAATTGGAAAGGAAGTTTCTAACCTTTAAGGACCTCCTTCCTTCTCCATACTTCCAAATGTAGATGACTCCATGCTGTTTAATAGTTATTTGTTTTTTATTTTTTTTCCCAGTGAGCTGTATAAATAGCTCATCAAAACTGAAGATAACCCAAAGCTGAGATGGCAGGGTAAGGATCCCAAAAGATCTAGATAATCCTGAGTTCTAGGTTGAATATAATAAGATAGCATTGAAGAGGGATAAATGGAAATTTTTACAGATTCAAAAAATTAACTTCATAAATAAAATATGGTGGTGATGGTTGAAATGTGGTTAGGTGGATTTTTTTTAATTAAAGCTTTTTATTTGCATAACATATGTATGGGTAATTCTTCAACATTGACCCTTACAAAGCTTTCCTTTACAAATTTTCCCCTCTAGTCCCCACCTTTCCCCTAGATGGCAGGAAACCCACTACATGTTAATTATGTTAAAATACTTGACAAATTGAATATATGTATACATATTTCCACACTTATCATTGTTGTGCAAGAAAAATCGTGTCTACAAGAAAAAAAAAATCAGAGAAAGGAAACCCAAAGCAAGCAAACATCAATAGAGAGCATGAAAATGTTATGTTGCGGTCCACATTTCACATCCCTCTCTCTGGGTGTATACGGCTTTCTTCACTGAACAATTGGAACTGGTTTGAAACATTTCATTGCTGAAGAGAGCCATGTCCATCAGAATTGATCGTCATATAGTACTGTTGTTGCTGTGTATAATGATCTCCTGGTTCTGCTCACTTCACTTAGCATCATTTCATGCAAGTCTCTCCAGGCCTCTCTGAAATCGTCCTGCCGGTCGTTTCTTACAGAACAATAATATTCCATAACATTCATATACCATAATTTATTCAGCCATTCTCCAATTGATGGGCATCCTTTCAATTTCCAGTTTCTTGCCACTACAAAAAGGGCTGCCACAAACATTCTTGCACATGTGGGGCCCTTTCCCTCCTCTAAGATCGCTTTGGGATATAGGCCCAGTAGAAACACTGCTGGGTCAAATGGTATGCACAGTTTGATAACTTTTTCAGCATAGTTCCAGATTGCTCTCCAAAATGGTCAGATCCATTCACAGTTCCACCAACAATGTATCTGTGTCCCAGTTTTCCCACATCCCCTCCAACATTCTTTTCCTGCCATTTTAGCCAATCTGACAGGTGTGTAATGGCATCTCAGAGTTGTCTTAATTTGCATTTCTCTGACCAATAGTGATTTGGAGCATCTTTTCATATGACTAGAAATGGTTTTAATTTCATCATCTGAAAATTGTCTGTTCATATCCTTTGACCATTTATCGATTGGAGAGTGGCTTGAATTCTTTTTTTAATTTTTAAAATTTTTTTTAAAATTCTGATTTATTTATTTTTTATTAATACTTTTTATTTGCAAAACATATGTATGGGTAATTCCTAAACATTAGCCCTTACAAAGCTTTCTGTTACAAATTTTCCCCCCTACTCCCCACCCCTTCCCTAGATGGCAGGATATCCACTACATGATAATTATGTTAGAATACTTAAGAAATCGAATATATGTATAGTTATTGCATCATTTTTTGTGCAGGAGAAATCATATCTACATGAAAGAATAATCTGATAAAAAAATACAATGCAAGCAAACCTCAATAGAGAACATGAAAATGTTATGTTGTGGTCCACATTTCACATCCCTCTCTCTGGGTGTATATGGCTCTCTTCACCGAACAATTGGAACTGGTTTGAAGCATTTCATTGTTGAAGAGAGTCATGTCTATTAGAACTGATCCTCATATAGTACTGTTGCTGCCGTGTACAACGATCTCCTGGTTCTGCTCATCTCAGCATCAGTTCATGCAAGTCTCTCCAGGCCTCTCTGAACTCGTCCTGCTGGTCGTTTCTTACAGAACAATAATATTCCATAACATTCATATACCATAATTTATTCAGCCACTCTCCAATTGATGGGCATCCATTCAGTTTCCAGTTTCTAGCCACTACAAAAAGAGCTGCCACAAACATTCTTGCACATGTGGGGCCCTTTCCCTCCTCTAAGATCTCTTTGGGATATAAGCCCAATAGAAATGCTGCTGGGTCAAAGGGTATGCATAGTTTGATAACTTTTTGAGCATAGCTCCAAATTGCTCTCCAGAATGGCTGGATCCGTTCACAGCTCCACCAACAATGCATCAGTGTCCCAGCCTTCCCACATCCCCTCCAACATTCATCATTATCTTTTCCTGTCATTTTAGCCAATCTGACAGGTGTGTAGTGGTACCTCAGAGTTGTCTTAATTTGCATTTCTCTGATCAATAGTGATTTGGAGCACCTTTTCATATGATTATAAATAGTTTTAATTTCCTCACCTGAAAATTGACTGTTCATATCCTTTGACCATTTATCAATTGGAGAATGGCTTGAATTCTTATAAATGAGACAATTCTCATATATCTAAGATATATATATTATATAAGATATTATCTAAGATATATATATTATATATATATATAAGATATATATATATCTAAGATATATAATCTTAGAGATGAGACCTTTATCAGAACCCTTAAATGTAAATATGATTTCCCAATTTGATGCTTCCCTCCTAATCTTGTCTGCATTAGTTTTGTTTGTACAGAAACTTTTTAACTTAATATAATCAAAATTATCTATCTGGTGTTCAATTAAGAGTTCCAGATCTTCTTTGGACATAAATTTATTCCATCTCCACAGGTCTGAGAGGTAACTATCCTATGTTCCTCTAATTTGGTTATAATATCACTCTTTATATCTAGATCATGAACCCATTTAGATCTTATCTTGATGTGTGGTGTTAGGTATGGGTCCAGTGGCTTGAATTCTTATGAGACAATTCTCTCTATATATTATTAATGAGACCTTTATCAGAACCATTAAATGTAAAGATGATTTCCCAATTTATTGCTTCCCTCCTAATAGGTGATTTGTTTTGAAAAGATCTGTAGAATTGAGCAGATCACAAGCTGGATAACTAAGTAGTGACCAAAAAAGCTAATGCAATCTTGGGAGTCCCTCTATACTCTGCCTTGGTCAGATTACATGTAGGAATATTCTATCCTGGGAGCATAGTGTAAGTGAATATTGATAAGCCAGACATTATGTAGAAGAAGGTTGTGTCATCTGTCACATGAGAATCAGCCCAAAGCAATGGACTTGGAGAAGACTCAGCAGAACATTAATTGTCCTCAGGCACTGAATGCTGTAGTCTAGAGGGGCTGGATTTGTTCTGTTTGGCCCTGGGGGCAGAAGCAGTAGGTGAAAGCTGACAAATTTAGGACTGAAGTTAGGAAAAACTTTGTGATATTTAGAACTGTTTAAAGTGAAATGGGGTGCTTAAAGAGCAGTCTTTAGTGGAGATCTTTAAACGGATTCTATGTCCAATTTATACATTACATAAATTATTTGTACCTGAACTGTGGTGGATCTGAGCATGTATTGGTCTGATCAGCTACAGTTGGACACAATGTACCTTGATTTAAACATAGTGATCCTATTTTGGTCTTCTTCAAGAATGAAGAACAGGGATTACTGTTGGTGGTGGGTTAGATTGGATGGCTACTGATTTAGCTCTGAAATCCTGTTTTTTTTTTTTTTTTTTTGTGATGTCTATAGGACAGAAGATATTTAACTGGCATGTATAAGGCTCTCTTTAAACCACTGTTCCCATTTTCTTTCAAGTGATGGAGAATGAAAGTTAACACAATTCTGCTTTATGTGCTGGGAACAAAAAAAAAAATCAGTTGCAACACAAATCATAATCAGTCTAAGTAATAAGAGTAAGATTAAGAGGTTTAGGTTTCTATAAAACTCTGGGTATGTTCTGATTTGTGTTACCGAGAAAATAGGTAATAACTCAAGAGTTTGGCCAGGCCATACAAAGAGAAAAGAATGGGTGAAGAAAGCAAATTTCCTGATTTCAGCCTTCATTTGGATAGCCACTCTATACAGTTTATCCAACAGTCTGTATATCTGGGATGGACAGCCTAGATGGGTACTAAAATTTGGGCCCAGAACTGAGTAGGGAGACTGGATTGGACTGCTTTCAGAAAACTGAAATGCTTCTTTACTGACTCCCAAATTCCCATGAAAACAAAGGCCCATTTTTAAAAAAAGCTTATTTCCAAAACATATGTACAAATATTTTCAACATTCACCCTTACAAAATTTGTTCTCCTTCCTTTCCTCCTACCCCTTCCCTTAGACAAAGGCCCATCTTTTCAACACTAACATTCCACTAGAATTACTTTATGACAATAAGACATGAAATACTGTTTCTGAACTACAAAGGAGTATCATGGAAGACATGCACAGCAGGTGGGAGCAGGACACATCCTTAGGAAGGGATGAAGGAGGGCACAAGATATCATCAAAGACCTATATGATAGGAATAGGAGATAGGCTGGTCATGAGGCAAGAATGAAGGATGATGGATGGACATCCTGGGCGCTCCTCTCGTATCCTTCTAATGTCAGGAGAAAGTCTCTGGAGTGCTGTGTGGAACTTCTGGGGCAAACTTTTGCGGGAGACAAAGACAAGAGTTGTTTGAGATAGGCAGACATGAATAATGTGTGTTCTGTATTATTGGAGGGAATTCCCAAACTGATGATAAAGATGTTATATATATGAGTAGGGCCTAAACAAAAGGTGACAAAAAATAATGAAAATACCTGCCATTCTGAAAGGCATTACCATTACCCCAGAAATACAGAAACTTTTGGATGAACTCCTGAAAAATAGGATAGATTCTTAATTCAAACGGACAATTTAGATGCTATCCTAATTTAAGGGTAGGAGGGCGGACCTTTCAGGACCACTGTGAATACTGTGAACCTCCATATCAATTTTTTCTCTTATGGTGAAGATGCAGTAAATAACTACAGAAAACAGAGATTATAAATATATAACTATATTTTTATTTTGATATTAAATAAGTTTTTAAATTACAAGCAATTTATTGAATCACACTATGCATGATCAATATACAGTAGAAATCTTACAATTTAAAAATGTACACAATTTAAAGACAATTTGACCTGAAATTTCATTAACTATGATATTGCCATAAACCTCATATACCTGTATTAAATTACAATATGAAAACCCTCTTACCTATTACATAATTCCTCATTTACAAACATAATTCAACATTATATATACATCAGTACCATTATCAAGTTACACCTAGGCCTGTGAAAATATGAACAACTTATTAAATAATGATTTTAAGTTATTCAAACATATCTTTAACAGGCTGCTGGTATCACAAATACTGTCAACACATCTTTAAGGTCCATTTTATTACAGCAATTTTGTTTTTCAAATCAAAAACTTGAATTAATACAATTAATATCTTAGAATATTTTTTGTGACTTAAAGCTGAAGTTATTTTGTACACCCCATTCTTATTTTAAGGCTGTTTCTCATAAGGCTAATATATTTTGATGCTACCCATTACTATATCCAAACAATTGGATTATAACACGTGATTCACTTCTGAAGTTTTAAATGAAGTGTTTAGAACATAGTTTAAAACTAGAAGTACTTTCCCTTTAGCCAAGCCCTTCAACACACGCTCATTAAATCTTATAAATTTACTATGTAAAATAGTAAAAAAAAAAAAAAAAAAAAAAAAAGAGAGGGAGGGGGAGAGAGACAGAGATGGCTTGAAAGAATTTTTAGTGCAGCAGAAATATACAATAACCTTTCCTAGATAATCTCATTTCTACAAAAATGATCACCCAACCACCTGTACATCTAAAAGCCACATTGTTTTGTTTTGTTTCAAATTAAACACATTTGTGATTTTTTACCCTGAAGTTATCTAAATTAGGTTATTGGAAATTTTGGAAGCACTTTTTATGCATTTCTATTTTAGGCTGGTTATGAGGGCCAGTTGAGAAAATCAGTTAACTGCTTTGGATAGACAGACAATAAAGGCAATTTTAAAAGAGTAGATAATATGGAATTCACTTGATAGAATCCAACTAATCAGCAATAAACCACTGAAAAACTAAGATACAACCTAAAATTGGCTATTTTTTGAACTATCAAAAGGAAGGGTAGGAATGAATATTTATTGTGGATCAAGTATTATAAACCAATTCTATCTAATTTGAAGAATCCCAATGATTTGCTTTCAATTGCATAATCTGTTTTAGAAGAAAGTTTTAAAAAATCCTACTAATAAAAACAAAACAAAAAACCCCCACCACATCTAATTTGAACAATGAGCTACATTCTGATATTTCCAAAAACACAACTGACTATTATAAATCTATTTTATTGAACATCTACTATGTATCACTTGAAATTTCAAAACAGTATGCTAACACACATTTATAAATAAATTTTACCTTCCATACAATAAGATTTTTTCCATAAATTCCAAACTAAATTGATCTAAAGATGCATGTTTGGCAACTAGTTATATGTCATTTAGACTCAAAGAAGTAACTCAGAGTAGTATTAATTTTTTTAAAAAATTTATTAAATGATAGGTATGCAGCTAATTTCTTTATACATGGTAAAAAAGATATTGCCTACAAGTTTGAAGCAAACTTTGCTGGGCTGACAAATGTGGGGTTCCTAGGTGGAAGGGGGGATGGACAATTTGTTTGATCTTTGAACCCTCAGTACCTAGCACAATGTATTAATAGGTGCTTAATTAATATTTAATATCTGATGCCAGTAGTTCAAAATGAATTCCCATAGTTAGTTTTGTAAAATAAGAACAGCCTCTCATTTTTTAAACTCAATTTAAGTCAATAATTAGGTATAAAACATATTCACTACTAATACTTAAGAAGTATCCTTAGCAAGTTGAGGTTCAATTTTGGCATAATCATATTCTAATGCCCTGTAATTAAAAAAAAAACACACACACACATACACACAAATATGGTTTCTGAAACAGGATTTCATGCTCTTTGGGGACTCCTGCAAGTGTTTACAGTACACAACAAATAGTGGTTTTAAAAGGGTCACAGCTCTCTCCTTAGTATTTTTCCTCTCTGTGGAAATTTAATGCTAATATAGTTGATGTGTATAGGTAGTAAATTATTTTACTATAAAAATTTGCATGATTGAACTGAAATCATGAATTATAAGGTGACGAGGCCTACTGGTCTTAACTATTTTTTTTTAACATTTAGTCACAGATTGTGACCTATATTTTCAAAGCTATTACAGTAGTGGAAACTGTAAAATATACTTACTAAAGACAGTAAGGCTTTTTATACTTGGGTCTGAGGAGTACTTGTTGACATAAAGAACAATGTTCTATGGCATCAACTGACTGACTGTTTGGCAAACTTTCCTTTATGATAAATGGCTTCACCATGAATCCGATTCTTCACTCAGCACAGTATCACAGCATCTTTTTGGCATCTGTAAACATTGTTATTTGGGGAAGCTGACACTACATTTACCTGTGGCCACTATCAATTTTCAAAAAGTCTGTTTCAGAGCAAGCCCCTTTCCCCTTTTCTCTGCACAATCACAAAATTGTTTCTCAAGCATTCCAGTCTCTTAAAACTCAAGTGCTTTTAAACAATAAAAAAAACCGCATGGTGACTTAATCCAGGAGGAAATATATCCAGTCTCATGAGCACTGTGGCTAGCTTATGATCATATCCATCTAGTGGCAAATTTCCTCAAATCCCTGCTTTAAAAATAAATAAATGAGTTCTGTGTGCTCAGGCCAATAACAGAAACATCTGAAGGGTCAGTTAAATCTAGCTTAACACAATTTTAAAGCAAGTTGCAACCCTTAACTATACCATGTTACTTATTTCATGGGCTGCCATATTATCCAGGAAAACTCTTTTGGAGTTGACCACGTTCATCTTGGGAAGCTGCTGATTTTTTCAAATGCTCACAATAACGAGCAACAGAATCTAGGTAAACAGCAGTCAACTTTTACTTTTAATGACAGCGTGACTTTAAGAGTAGCATTACCCATTTTCAGTTTTGGTATCACTTTTTTGAAGCAAAGATGAACGAAACTCAATATATTAGCTTGATCTTTTTACTTGTATTTTTTTTATTGAGGCAATTGGGATTAAATGACTTGCCCAAGTTCATACATCTAGCAAGGGTTGTGTTTAAGGCCAAATTTGAACTCAGGTCCTCCTGACTCTAGGGCTGGTGCTCTATCCACTTTGCCATCTAGCTGCCTCATAAAAGTCTGATCTTTTAAATTAATTTTTGGGAAAACTTTATGACACCACTATAAAATGTCTGACAATCTCATATTTGGTTATTACAAGCTAAGAAATCTTATTTGATCCAATCTTTATTTTAATTTAGGAAGTTCAGGAGCTAAATCATTTCTACTTCCCTTCAAAAAACAAAAAAAAGATAAGAATCACTGGTTGAAAAACCTTCCAACTATTTGGAAAGAAGCCTGATATTCTCAAGTCACTCTAAGAGAAGAAATGAAAATGCATTTGATTTAGTTGAACAACCCAGATTAGCGTTTTCAGACTCCTCAAAAATATTTCCTATAAAAACATGAACACTGTAACATTCAGAATCAATTATCATTTTGAAAAATGGTACTGGTTTAAGATTCCAGTAAACTCTACAACAGCATAACACTCATTTAAATTTTACAAGTACCATGCATAGCAAACAAAATATAAGAAACAGGAGAAATCAAACTAGTCAACAGTTCTAGCTTGACCTGTTTTATTTTCCTTGAATAATTTACGATTCTGATTCTGTACATTGTTGGGGAACATATATCCATAGTGCAATTACAGAAAACAAGGTAATATGTATTTAGTGATTCCCCCCCCCCAAGAATAAATATGGCTCACTACTGACCAACTATCATTCATACGGTTTCAGTGACACAGCCACCTGTTGTACAGACACAATTATATATAATTCTATGACAGGTGTAGTTTCAAATAGAATAAACTACATGGAAAAATATAAAAAGAATATGATACAATCCCATACATAACCAGAAGGTTATGTAATTGCTTTACAAGTTTATTACAAATAACAATTGCCTGAAGAATTAATACTTCAAGTTTTTTTTAAAACAGCTGTAGATTCATCTCTTCCAAATGAAAAGCAAATTGCACTGATTAAAAACACACATTACAAATACACATCAAAAGTTATGTTTTAACATTTCTTTTCTGTTTCTTGATTCTCCTCTTCTTACTCCAGCAGAAGCCTACAGTGGCTCTCTGAACACAATTGTGTTTATCAGTATTTACACTGTACAGGCCATTAGTGTGGGCATGCTGTCTTGTATGAGCAGTTTTGATAAAAAAAGTATTTTACCCACTTAATCTTTTTCTCCATCTTCACTGCTTCCTATTTGGTAAAATGAGAATAAAATGACATGAAGGGAAACAATTTTTGTAGGTTAAAAATTTTCTAGTTCAAATTCAACACAAATGTATTATGTAGAAAACTGAGTAGTTGAAGACTTAACACCTGTTTTTTCACCTTTAAAGCAAGCAACACCTGCCATACTCTCATACAAACGAAACACATCTGTTTAACTCACACATTTAAGTTCAATGTCACAAGTTGAAGCATGCAAAAAATTGAGTAGGTTCTCTAAACATCTGCCTATTTGAAGGACTACTGGGTAATTGGTATTATCTAATCAGTATAAGTAAAATGTAATGCATGTACAAATAAAAGCTCTTTATATTACTTTTAAATTATTTGATTTGCAAACTACAACTGCCAGAGCACCTATTAACATTTATCTTTAAATCTAGCAATAAAAAAGGTGGTATTTATTCTAATATACTGCTTAACATGTATGTATCCCTGTTCCTTCATTTCTATTCCTATCTACCATGCATTGATATCAGTAAAAAAAAAAAAAAAACAAGCCACTAACCCCCCCTTCTCCCCTAATAAAAACAAAAAACAAACCCAAACAACCTCATAAATTATTTTATGGCAAAAAAGAATTCTAAGGGGAGGTATCTCAAATACCACCATAGCAAAGTGTTACTTGTTACCAAAAACATGAATTGTAAATGCCCCATTTTTAAGGAGCCTAAGCCAATCCTCTGCTTTTTTCTTTCAGTGGTCAAATGGCAGAGTGGTCAAAAGCCTTGAAGAAAAGGCTTTTAAGAGCAAGAGAATATCATGCCCCATCTGGCAATGATTCAGAGCTATTTCTGGAGCTCAAACCAAAGATCAGAAAGACACTGGAAAAGAACAGGCCATTGCTCCCTCAGGGAGCTTTGTTCATTCTGCTGGAGGGAACCTAAAAATCTCCATTAGACATTTAGCATATCTTGTTTTACTGAATATACTCAGCTTGTGGTATGAACAGATATGATAAAAAGAATTTAGCTTGTGAAGTAAGATTTAAGGCTTGTGGTTATCTTATTTTTCTATAGCAGATTTAGGAAATAAGATACTTTCAAATTAACTTGTGTCCTATAGTAAATTCTACCATGTTGGCTTGCCTTATTTAATGAAGAGTTGAAGATTTCCTCAAGTCTCCCATCCCCAAGTACCCAAGTGTTTGCACATGCATCCACTGTCAAATGGGCACTCACCTCCTTGTTCAATATCTGAGTCTGTAAGATGTGTAAGAGAAAAACTTGCAATGTTGGCAGGAGAGATAGAAAACCTGGAATAAGGCGATGCATGTGACCAACTTTGCTCAATACTTCTAGATGGTGGTGGAGGAGAAAAGTACTTTGATGTTTGAAGAGAAGGCTTAGAACCAAGGTTATCTGCTGTTTTTGACATAAAAGACTCTTGAGAGAAGTCATCATCCCATTCAAAACCTCCACCTAAAAAAAAAAATTCTAGTTTTGAACTGCTTCTTATTATTCCTAAGAATCTAAATACATAGCATATTATTACACATGATAAAGTTTACTGACAATAATAAAAAAACTTGTACTGAAATGAAAATTCTCTGTAGCAGAGATAAATTGTCAGGCAACATTTAAGTATTTGAAAGAATACAAATGAACTGATAAATACTATATTAAAAGCTTGTGAAAAATTTCCAAAATACCTTCTTCATCAGTTGAACTTTCTGAGTTTGTAAACCTGTTCAAGTAATTAGGACCTAATGATGGCGTTGCACTATTAGACTCCTGATTATTAGCTTCAGCTTCTCGGTGTCCCAGTTCTTTGGTTGGTGTTTCCTAAGAAAATACAAATTCCAATTACATACTAAATGGGAAAAAAAGGAAGGGGGGGGAGGAGGAGAGGATCATGTTAGTCATCAATTTTAGCCAAAAACTTGGTCTATAGCATTTATGTGTTCTCTTCTCTGTCCTGTCTTCTACTGCTTCATTCCCAAAAAAACCTTTTCCTGTTCTGCCTGGTCACATCTACATGGAATGTATGTGTTCTTTCTCCACCTTACTTGTAAGGTTCTTTGAGGTCAGGAATTGTATTTTACTTTGCTTTGAATCCTCACATCTAACAGAATGCCTTGGATGTGTAGGTGCTTAACAAAGACTTGTTGATTAAATAATTATATTATTTACTTATCAGAATTTTATTTGAGGCCCCTCTGAAGAAATAGTTAAAAAGATAAATCTGCAATTTATACACAGAGTATAAGGGAGAAAATTTTAAAATAATTCTTTTAAATTAATTTAAGTTTTCTTTTTTCCAGTTACATTTAAAACTTTTTTTTTACATGTTTTTAAAACGAGTTCTAGATGCTCTCCCTTTTCCCCACCCCAGCCCCCATTAAGAAAAGCAGATGTGAAGTTATGCAAAATATTTCCACAAGTCATGTTATGAAAGAAAACATATAGATCTCCCCTAACTTAAAAAAGGGGGGAGGGAATGGACAAATTTAAATTTTGTGGAATAACTGAGTCTTTCAGATCAGGGATCTAAGTTTTCTTTCTACTCTTTAAAGGAAAAAAGAATTTTATTTTACCAGGATTCTTTGGTTAACTAAAAACAAAAGTTAAGGAAAATTGGATAATAGAAGGTCAAATAAACTTAATTAGGTAAAGAAAATGAAACTCTTGACCAGACAAACCAGGAAAAAAAATAGAATAGAATCAAAAGAGCAGCTAAAAAAATCTGATTTGTATCTTAATCTGAATCATAGTAACAGAAATTCAAAATTGAAAGAGACCAATCTATATCTGAAAAGAATTCTGACTATACCATAAGAGGTTAAGTCATTTTGTAGCCTCTGCCTGAAGATCTTTGGCAAAGGGGAACTTTACTTCAAGGCAGCCACAAACACTCTGAGTTTTTTTTAAAAACTAGGGAAGTTTTTTTCTGACATCAAATCTAAATTTGCTTCTTTTCAGCTATCTATCCTTTCCCTGGCTCTGCTTTCTATATAACCATTTTGGTTCCTCCCCCCCCTCCCATACTCTACTACTCCTAAAATGATATGGATTCAGGGCCCTTTGCACTGTCCTTTTATCGTGTTAATTTAGTATACATTCACACTCAAAGTAGATAGAAATCAAGACAATTTAAAATACAGGAACCATATTTTTAAAACAGGTATGTGGAAAGAACATTATGAGAGGAATTTGAATTCAGGGGCTAGCATTTGTTAGTTGTACTATGTGAAACAGATTAGACCCAGAGCTTGTTTCTTCTTCTTTTTTAAAATGATAGCTGTTTTTTTATTTTTCAAAATACATGCAGATAGTTTTGAAAATTCATCTTTGCAAAATCTTGTGTTCCACTTTTTCTCCTCCTCACCCCCAAACAGCAAATAATCCAAAATAGGTTTTGTCATTTGTAAAATAGCAACAGTTCTAGGAATGCTTATACCTCAAGGAATTGCTTTAGAGAATGCAGTTTATAAACCTACATAAATGTGAGCTGCTTTCGTTTTAAACTATATGCAACAATACACAAGAAAGAACTGTTAGGATTAAAAGGAACCGCAGGTTGAAAGAAAATGAATCCTAAGCTTGAAGGAAATTTTAGAAAACAGACTTCTGTGCAACAAAGGGGAAGGAGCAAAGGAAAGTAGAAAGAGCAAGGAGTCTCTTCACTATGCTAGCACAAGGTGTCTTAATTCCTGTGGGTCCCATACCGATTTAGAAAACCACATATTAACACTGTCTATGCTTTACTGTATTTTTATTTTGTTAAACATTTCCAGTTACATTTTAAACGGTTCAGGGTTTTTTCCTCAGTCTCCAGTCTTGACACTTCTGCTATAGCAGATATTGAGAAAATCTGTCCTTACCCAGGAAGACAATGAATAAAAGAGGAGGAAAGAAAATGATTTCTTTATCGATGCTCAAAGGAAGCCAAACAATTTTACAAAGACTGATTTTCAAGGAGGATGACACCTCAGTATATTCTGTAGATGTGCTTTTATTTAATACTGGAAAATCTTATTTATAGAGTTAAATCAAAAGTCACATAGATGACTTCAAATGAAGACTATGTACAAATAAGAGCACTGTATCTAAATGTCAAGTTATTTGTCAAATTAAATACAGTAGTTAAAATTGCCTTCCAAAGAATATAATTTTTCTTGCTCAGAACCCTTCAGTGGCTTCTAATTCAGATTCAATATAAACTCTTCACCTTGGTATGTAAAGCCCTATACAACTTGGTTCCAACCTACATTTCTAGGCTTATTGTTGCATCTTACTCCTCCCCCTTTACCCATTATGTTGTTGCTGCTAGTCATGGCCAACTCTTTGTGATCCCATTTGGGATTTTCTTGGCAAAAATACTGAAATGCTTTGCCATTTCCTTCTCCAGCTGATTTCACAGATGAAGAAACTGAGGCAAACTGGGTTAAATGACTTGCTCAGAGTCACGTACACAGCCAATAAGTGTCTAAGACCAGATTTGAACTCGGGCAAGATTGGCATCCTACCTCCAGTCTGTGTGCCTATGCTGCCCTTCCTGCTTGGAATATATTTCTTCCTCATCTCAACTTCCTATCATCATTGACTTCCTTCAAAGCTCAGTTCATGTGCTATCTCTGTAATGGGAATTTTTTTCTGATTCCCCTGAGTCTTTATATTGTACCAGTTCAGGGTCCCTGGCCTACTTCATGTCTGAGCCAGCAGCTGATAATACCTTTATACCTAATAGCTTCCTCCTCCAATTAGAAAGCTCTTGTCCTGAAATTTCCATTTGAGAAAGTACCTGTCACATCTACATTCACTTCAAATCTGGCTCATTCCATCACTCTTTGGATTGCTGCTTTGTCTCTTTTGTGTTGCCTTCCTCAGGATGTCTTTCTACAGTATCTGGCACACAGTAACCTAATAATAAATGCTTTATGCTCTCTTCTTCCTCAAAATGGATACACATGCTTTTTGTTCTACATATCTACATGTTCCACCCAGTAGAAGATAAATTAATGTTGAAGCCAGGTTCTGTTTGTTTTGTTTTGTCTTTGTGTTTTCAGGGTGTAACACATGTTTTTGCACATAGGAGGAGCTTAATTAATGATTTTTGGATTGTACCAAATTCCTTGAAACCAGGGCATAATTGTGAAATATTGTCTTCAAGGGACAGAAATGATCACAAAACTGGACTGATAGCGGTTGGTGGAAAAAAAAAAGCTGGATTTGGAGTCAGCCTAACCTGAGTTCAGATCCTGATTCTGTCATTTGGTATTTGTGTGGTTTTCATAAGCCACGATGTCCCTGAATTTCAAATTTTTCATTTACAAAATGAGAGTAAGACGATAACTTCTCTGGTCTCTGCCATCTCAATCTATGATCAACATACTCTTCTTCCTTTTTGGAGCCATTCTCATTGCTGCTATCATAATAGTTAACTAGTGCTAATTATTAATCTCTTTACCCAATAACCAGGCCGGAATCCCTGCTCTTCCTTTACTTTTTTTCCTCTAAAGAGCATGCATTAGAAATTAGAAAAAAAATTAATTGCTGACACCTCATTAGTTTTGTAGGTTGTCTGGGTTTCATTTACATGTTCTATTCATAGAAATCACCTAAACATAACTAGAATGGAACCTAATGGCTCCATTCTAGTTATGTTTAGGTGATTTCTATGCCTCTGATTCAGAAGGCAGAGCTCCAGAGAGCATTATCCATAGAGAATATTTTACATTGTATACTAATAAAACCTCAATTTGTACTTAGTTATTAACTGTGCTATTAATATCTGGCAGTCACAAAAATGTAAAAGTTTAAATCATTTGTGCAACAGTTCTGCTAAGTAAGGATTAAATGTTATTTGCAATTTTTAATATATGAAACTGAGACACTTTGGTGTTAAGGATACTTGGTGAAATTGAGACAACCTAGATTTCTGTCCCTCAATTTAAGTTGATTTCATGTCTAGATTATGATGGTACAAAATGGCAAGAACTATCTAAGTAGATTCATTTTTGTATTCTGAACCCCTGCCTTGACTAATTTTTAAATATTAAATTATGGGTACCTGATCAAACAGATAGACTGTGACATCATCAAAGAATGTTACTGCTTTTTTATCCTTTCTCCAATTAGTAGGTAGCTTGTCACTTCCAACAGACATAGGTGGTTTTAGTAAACTCCGTAAATTCTTCCCATCATCATCACTTAATATCACTGGCACTGGATGTATTGTTTCATCTTCTGATTCAGAACTGAGACTATGAAGATGAAAAGCTCTAAGGTCATCATCAGAATCATCACTATTTTCATCTTCTTCATCTGCATCTATTCCATCCTCTGACATATCAATCATTCCTGAAACACCCAGTTTTCCCAGGTATTTTCCTTCAATATCTGGCTCCTTCAATTTAGGCCCCTCAGAATAGCAGGATAAGGACTTATCTCCCATCAAGTCTGTCGAAAAAGAGGCTGCTGCCATTGCTGAAGGGCTTCCAGAACAAAAGGCAGAGTTTGTATAGGCGAGTAATTCATCAGTATTGGTGCCAGTAGAAGTGCGGTTGCAGCAGTGATCATCTATGTCAAATTCTTCACTATAGCTACACTCTGAATTTGTGGTAAGAGTCAAAGAATTTTCAGCCTCCAATTCAGCCAAATCAACCTGTTTGGAAATGTCAGTCTGTTCTGGCTCCAATGCATCTTGCAACTCTGGTTCATCAGTGCTTTGCAAACCAGATAGAGGGCTTTGGTTAACTCTCTCTTCACAACGATTATGCTTGACCTTACAACTCTGTTCAGTGCTGGATAAACCCTTTTGGGGTTGATCTTTTGTAAACAAGGCCAATGCTGCTGATGTTCCTGTAACATCCTCGATTTTCTTATCAGTCTCAGAATCATTATCAGAAAAATAGGCAGAGTCTCGATAAGAGTTTTGAGTACTGCATACTAATGTCTTTGAGGCTAAGTCAAAATCTTTGTTGTTATCTGCTTCATCTGAAATGATGATAACTGGATTGGGAGGCAAAGCAGTAAGAGTGCCATCATCAATTAATGTGACACCTGCATTTGAAGCATCATCATTGGCAGGATGGGAAGTCCATTCTGGAGATTCCAGATTCTCTGTTTCATAGCCACTGTCAGCAGGTTTATCAGGTGGCACAAGTTTCTGAGGACTTTGAGTACCTAATGCATCTAAAACTCCATGGACATCTAATGAATCCAAAGAGTCTGGTGTTTCTACAGATTGCTCAGATGTCTGTATGGGTGTTGAGAGGCTGTCTTCTAAGAGACTGTCTTGGCTTGTGGAATCAGAAGAAAGAGCAGATATCAAGCCTACTTCTTTTGGTGCTTCTTTATAAATAAGCTGATTTGAAATTCCTAGAGTTTCATTTTCTTTCTCTAGCAAACTTCTAGCATTATGGTCTCCTAAACAGGACTTGTTTTCTAAGTCCTGATTCATTTCTTCTGGAAGACATATCTTCATACTCAAACTACAGTCAGTTTCTTCTTCAAAACAAAGTGGTTCACTTTTGGTGATATTTGTGGACTTTTCACTTTTGGGAGAAATGTCATGTGATCCACTCTCAAAGTTTTCTATTATGGTATCACTAGATAGCACTTCAACCAATGCAGTCTTGGTGCTTGGATCTATCTCTTGTATGGGGCTATCATCACACCTAACAACATCTAAAAAGGTGAGTCTGGTTTCTTCTTGAAACAGAATAGAATCTGGGTGTATATCACAAGCCATTTCTTCAGTTTTGGGCAAGTTAGACATTATTTGTAATTCTGGAGAAGACTGCAGAGAGACATTTAAATTTTCCACTAATGGCATTATGCACTCTTCTTTACTTTCAGTTTTTGCATTATCCTGTAACAAAGACAAGGCTGATTTATTTTCAATGAAGTTAAGCTCAATGTCTAAAGAATTCCTATGTGAAGATTCTAACATATTCCCAGCAAAAGCTGCTTTTTCTAATTCTGTCTGGAGATCAGTTGCATGTTCTTTCCTAGACAATGTGTCTTTTATTAAATTTTTCTCTTGAAGAAACAAGAAGTTTTCTGACAGTTCTTGAACATTCAGTGGGTCAAAATCATTCTGATGTATAAGATTTTCAGATAAGCAAACAGCATCATGATCAAAAATATTATGGCCATTCTTTTTCTCAAGATTGCTAGTTACTAGTGTCTCTTCAGGCACATCCAAACTTGGGCTCAGAGTAGCTGGTTTAAATTCAGCATGAATGCCGTTTAGTTCTGTTAAGTCAAATATTTTTTGATGACTGTGCAAATCCTCTGATTTGTCAAACTCATTAAATATATTACTAAAAGGGCTTTCAGGGACACTGGCAACACGTGAATCTTCAGGTATACCAATATCTTTAGGGTCTCCAGTGTAGTGGAAAAAATCTCCATCTGTATTTGATTCCCTATCATCAAGATCCCTGAGTGCCATGAATTGGGAACTCTGATCAGTTAGAGTGTCAGGATTATCCACTTCTGTAGTGAGAATTGCTGATTGATTATCCAGATCCAAGCTGCCACCACTTTTTTCTTCTAATTGGATGTAATAATCGCTCCCAACAGAAAGATTGTGGGCATCAAAAACAGGGACTACCCCTGGTGCCCTGAGTGACACATCTTGGCCACTTTCATCTTGCTTTCCAGGTCCAGGATCTGAAAGTGAACTCTCAAAAACATCAACTGGAAAAAAGATGCTTGTATATGACATGGCCTCATCAGGATTGACCTGACTGTGCTCATCAAAATGATCATGTTTAGCTGCCTCCCAGACATACTCAAAACTAAGTCCCTGACTTGTTTCAGTTACTGTGAGGACTTCTTCCATTTCACGACCAAGTCTATCTCTTGTAAAATGGTCAAGTATTGGGAATGCAGCATTATTTGAAGTCTCTCTGTTATTGGTATTTGGTTTAAGAGCATTCCATTGCTGCTCAAAGTCAATTTCAGAGTCCCTTTGGCTTTGCATACGAAGATAAGTTAGTAGTCTATGTACTTCTTCTGCTGTTGGTCTCTTGTCTGGTGGTAGCCAGCAGAATTGCAAAACTTCATACCTGAAAGAGCCAATTATTGAATTTATAGATAAAATTAAAAAATGACAAAACACATCTTTGCAAATTTTCATCTCCAATCCAAGACCTCCATACCCACTGGACAATTTTTAGTCTTTAATTCTTGAGATCCAATTTAATCAAGATATCAAGGTGAAAGAACAGATATAAAAATCTAGATTGAGTTTTTGGCAGAATGACATTTAAGTCTGATTTCAATTATTTTTTTTTGCTTGATCATTAGTTCTTTATGGGAACTTTCTGATGCCAAATTCATTAAATTAAATTTAGATTTAATTGTAGTTTTCCACTTAAAAATAAAACAAAACAAAACAAAAACAGACATTATATTTGGGAAATGATCTTTTATATTTTAAGTGGATTCATTTCAATTTAAGTGAATTTTGCACAGACAAATATTCTTCACTTATTCTCCTTCCAATAGAGAATTAGCAATGATAAAATTTTTTTGCCATGTATTATTCTTTCTGAGTAAAGCATACAACATAGGTTGGGAGAAGAAGAAAGGGAACATGGGAGAACACAAAGCCCAAGAGTAACCATCAGCTAAATCTTTGCAAGTTTTAACTGATTAAAAGCACTATATTAAATTATAACTTAAGATTATATAGCAAACAACCTTAAAGACAAGGAAAACTGATGTTCAAGTCTAACATTGGTAACATCACAAAATATAGGTTAAAATAATATCACGAAAAAGAATGTTCTTTTGTATAAATCTTTTATAATGTAACTGACACAAACCTTTTTTATCTCCATTTTTTATATACAAGAAATGATATTTTATATACAAGAAATGAGACCGAGATTTGAATCTAACTTCAATGGTCTATTGCTAGCTCACTAAGTCAATTAAGCTCTTTGAGCTTCAGTTTCTAATTCATAGAGTGGGAACAATCCTTTTAATCAGATCTTTTAATTCTATTAATCAATTAACAAATATTTTCATCTTTAAAACAATCTTTTAATAAAGTTATTTCACAGGATTATAAGGAAAATAACTTCTAATTCCATAATATACTACATAATTATTATAATTTTAACATTATTCTGAATTACCTTTTATTTTTACTCAAAAAGACAAAAGGTAATTAAAAAAGATAACTCCCATTGTTTTTATTTCCGATTATTTCAAATTCGTTTTCTACTTCATCAACAAATTCAATAATACCTAGAAATTCAACAAAATTTACAATCTCAAGGAAAAAAATATCTTGTGCTTTATAGAAAAAAAAGTCAGTTAAAAACAAGTAGTGTTAGCTAGCTTTTTAATGGAGAGTGATGTTGAAAAACACTTAAAAAAAATATATATATATATATATATATACAAAACAGTGACTTTTCACAACTGTAATCCCCCCTAAGTGAACATGATGGGAACATGTTCAGACCAACTAATTATTTGAAAGCTAACAAAGTAAAACCAAAAGTTACCATCTTTCTGAATACGGCTGCTCCAGCTGTGGTTTAGGGAGCTTTGTGTCCCTCTCTTTTATGACCTGCTGGAGAACTTCGACATCAGAAAGGTGTGCATAAGGCTGAGCACCATGGTCAAAGAGTTCCCAAAGTGTTACACCCAGTGACCTAGAAAAGGGAAAAGATGAAAGGATTATCATATTTTTCCACAATTTTTTTCACCTCTGTTTCTATATGGATTAGATAAATATTGGATATTTTAAACTTTTTTTTAAAGTTACACATCAAAATACTTCCATACCAACAAAAGTGCAAGGTTTCTCAATGGTTTACATAAACAATAAGAACCCATGACAATCCTGGACCTAGCATCACAATAATATTACCATGAACAAGAGTGTAAGTTTAGCACATTTCCTCCCCATTGTTAATGTGCTTTGATATATGAAAATGAAACAACTGATTCATGCTTTTTTGAGGTGTTTTTCCAGTAGCAGGGATAGATCTGCACTGCTCCATTTATACTTCCTTCCCTATTCCTCCTTGTGAACAACAGGACACATTTATAAGATGACTGATTGGTCATGTTTAAAGGTATACAGTCTGTAGTATGGAACAAAATAAAGTCAACTGAGCCCATACAAAGAAAAAACCCAAGACCTTAGGGTGGTAATTTTTTGTTTTAGGAGCCTTTTTGAGATCCATAAAACTTGTGTGCATCAGGCTGCTTCTGCTCTCAATATGCTGTCCTCCCCTACCACATGTCTTTCCTTTTCTGGAATCTTCCATGCTGGAATGTTCTATGCTCTTTAGACAATCCATGATGTCTTCCTGTCTGTGACATCAGTAAACAAATCAGACGTACGAGCCTGATTCTCTGTCACTCTCTGTAAGACTTTATTTGCCTGTTTCAGAGTGGCTGCCAGGCTGTCCTTGTATAGGACTGCTCTGTAAAGGAGCCCAGAACTCCCCCTACCAGTTAGGACAGAGATAAGAGAGTTAGAGTTCAATGGTCATCACCAAGGAGCAGCTTCTCCAAAGGACTCTCACTGAACCCCTTCCTCCTGCTGCTATGGCCTAAGAAGAAAATACTGAGATATAGTGACTGCTAAAACTATATACTCCTTTTGCTACCTCTGCTGATGCTCCCTCCTGGATCATCCCTTCAACCTTCCCTTGTATGAGTTAAAATATGCCCAAAAAAGGCCTGTAGCTTTTCATATTGCTGTCTAATTTGATTTTTTAAAGATTCTTTTTTGGAAGCCTATGTCTCAAAGCAGCTGTAACAGACTAGGATACTTAGTTTCATTAACAGAGTTCTCTATTCCCTTCCTTCCCCTCCCAGTATTTTTAAAAATTACATGTAAAAACAATTTTTAACATTTATTTTTTGATAAAAAATTCCGAGTTTGCCTAAGATTCCAGGAAAAAATAATGATAAATGTTGGAGGGGATGTGGGAAAAGGGACACTAATGTATATTGTTGGTGTAGTTGTAAAATGATCCAACCATTCTGGAGAGAAATTTGGAACTATGTCCAGAGGCCTATCAACTGTGCATACCCTTTGACCTAGCAGTGTCTCTACTGAGTCTGTATTCCAAAGAGAAGGAAAAGGACCCACATGTACAAAAATGTAGCAGCCCTTTTTTGTAGTGGCAAGGAACTAGAAATTGAGTAGATGTCCATCAGCTGAGGAATGGCTAAGTAATTTATGATAGATGAATGTAACGGAATAGTATTCTATAAGAAAGAACGAGCTGGCTGATTTTAGGAAAGACTTACATAACTGATGGTAAGGGAACCAAAAGAACCAAAAAGAACATTGTGCACAGCAACAAAAAGGTAATATGATGATCAACTGTGATGGAGATTTGGCTCTTTTCAACAATAAGGTGATTCAAGGCAAATCCAATAGGTATTACAGAAAGAGCCATCTTCATTCTGAGAGAACTATGTTAACTGGATATGGCTCAAAACATAGTATTTTCACTTTTAAAATTTTTTTTCCTTTTTGATTTGATTTTTCTTGCACAGCATGATGAATATAGAAATATGTTTAGAAGAATTGCACATATTTAACCAATACTGGATTGTTTGCTGTCTAGGGGAGGGGGAAGAGGAGAGAAAATTTTGTAACACAAAGTTTTGCAAAGGTGAATGTTGAAAATTATCTTTGAATATATTTGGAAAAATAAAATACTATTAATTTTCAAAAAATAAAAAATGAATTCTAAATTCCATCTTCCCCCTATAGTAAGCAATTGATATAGGCTATATATGTGAAATTATCTAAAACATAAATCTGCATCAGTCATAACATGGAACTCTAAGCAGCCACAAATTAAGACCACAGAAATAAAATAGCACTTGGAGAGAACCAGGTCTGCAATCATTCACTTTTCAAATTTGCTTCTTATGGCTAAGAGGTGACCACATAACATCAAAAACTGCACCTGACAGTGTACACTGTATATATAGGTATAAACACAATTCAAATCAACAAGTATTTATTGCATGAAACTACTTGAAGATCTAATTAATTTTCAAGGATTCAATGAGCCAATGATTATCTCTATACTAATGATTCTCAAATCTACCATGTAGTTCTAACTTCTGTCTTGGCAGGTAGGTGGCACAGTGGATAGAACTTTGGATCGGGAGTCAAGAAGATTTATCATCCTGACTCCAAATTCAGCCTCAGTTACTTCTTAGCTGTGTGGCCCTGGGCAACCCAGGTTGCCTCAACTTCTTATCTGTAAAATGAAAAGGAAATGGCAAACCACTTCATTAAGAAAACCCCAAATGAGGTCACAGCATCCGATTTGACCGAAACAATTCAACAACAACAAAATTGAGGGTTGAATTGTTAAATAACAACCAATTCTCCTGACCTCCAGAGTCCATCTCTAATTACCTATTAGCCCTTTCTCAAATTCAATTATGTCCTAAATTAAACTCATCATCTAACTTCCTTTTTCCAAACTTTCCTATTATTGTCAAAGATACTGCTATTCTTCCAGTTACCCAATCACAATCTAGGCATCACTTTTGACTCCCCACTCTCCCTTCCTCTCCTATTTTTAATCTGCTATCGAACCCTATTGATTTTAAATAATAACAATGGGGGCAAGTAGGTGTCGAAGTGGATAGAGCACCAGCCCTGAAGTTAGGAGGAACTGAGTTCAAATTTGATCTCAGACACTTAACACTTGTTAGCTGTGTGATCCTGGGCAAGTCACTTAACCCCAATTGCCTAAGCAAAATAAATAAATAAAAATAAAAAAAATAACAACAATGGCAGTTAACATTTGTACACTGCTTAATATCTGCCAGGCATTGTGACAAATAATTTACAAAAATTGTCATTTGATCCTCACAACCACCCTGGGAGATAGGTACTATTATTATCATCCCCATTTTATAGTTGAAGAAACTGAGGCAGAGATTAAGTAGTTTGCCCAGGGTCACAAGTTAATAAATATTGCCTGATGCCAGATTTGAATTTAGACCTTCATACTCTAGGCACAGTGTTTTATCCATTGCTCCTCATAGCTATTTAGTAGTTCTCTCCCCGCCTCCCCTCTCTCCCCCCAATAGTGCTACTACTCTGGTACATGCCCTAATCACTTTACACCTGGAGTACCGGAATAGCCTGCTGGTTAGTCTCCCTGCCACAAGACTAGTTCAACCTCCACTCAGAGGCAAAGTGATCTTCTTACAGGTTTGACCATTTAATTCTCTCAGCCCCTATAAACATGCCCCAATTAAAATCATATCTTCTATAGGAAGCCTTCTTAACCCAATTAATTCTATTGCCTTCCCTCAAAATCTACCTTAAACATCATTGCATATGATTCTGGGTATGTCACTCTATGAATTACTTTTCCTAGGTGAAAGCTACAACAATGCCTGTAAGGTCTTTACAACTTTCAATCTATGATCCTATGATCTCTCCAAATCTAATGACCTTTTCTCAGTCTCAATTTGTTACCTCTAGTAGAGACAAACTCCCAGATCTCTATTTCTAGTCTATGTCTTTGACCTTCTAGATCTGTAGCACCAACTATTAGGTATTTTAAATCCAATGTCCCATAGGCATTTCAAACTCAATATATCCAAAACAGAGGACATTCTCTCCAATCTCTGCCCTTCCTCTTTCACAACTTTAGAGTAGTCCTTGACTTTTTATCCTCATTCCACATTTCTAATTAGTCACTAAATCTCATCATGTCTACCTCTAAAACATTTCTCATGTTCTATTCCCTTTTATCCATTCACACAGCTACCTCTCTAGTTCAGATCCTCCTCACCACTCACCAAAACAACTAAAATGGTCTCCTAATTGATTTCCACAATTTGTTTCTCCTCATTCCAACCAGTCTTCCCCGAAGTTCCCAAAGTGATTTTTCAGGTCTGACCAAATTGCCTATCTTACTCAAAATCCCAAGTATTCCTTATTACCTTGAAGAACAAATATAAACAAACTCTTCTGTTTAGCATATAAAGCTCATTGCAACCAGGCTGTCTCCTATCTTTTATGCTTTGTTATGCATTATTTTCTCACCACACTCTAAAATTCTGGCTATACTGCTCACCCCTGACAATCCACAGCCTGCCATTGAGCCTTTGCTTGGGCTATCCTCTCCAGCTTTCTCCTCATCTCCACCTTTTGTAATTTCCCCAGCTTCCTTTTAGATTACCTTCTGACCAGGGCCTTCTACTCCAAGATTACCTTGTATTCATTTTGGATGTATTTTGTAACACATTGTTTTCCTGTTACAATATAAGGGTTACAATATAATACAATTCTTGAGGGTGGGGGCTGTTTTACTTTTCTTTTTGTAACTGCGTGGCATGTAAGAGCAGTTTTGGTACTTTTTCATCAAAAAAATTTTCATCTTTTGAGATATTATGAAAATCAATCTAAAAAAAAAATCAAAATAAAATTCTCCTGGCTCTACCCAAAATTTCTTCTAGAGGTAATTTGGTCAGGTCAGGTCTGTTCTTCATGACTTAAGTATCAGCTTTATGCTACATCAGGCACAGAGCTGAGTAAGTACAAAGAGTGTTCTTGGAATAAGCTAGTTTGGCTGGATTTCATGCTGACCTCTACAATTTCCTTTCCTCCTCAAATGCTTTTCATTAAGAGTATTACCAATTCAGATTTTGAAGCTCATTTGAAAAATACTGCAAAGATGATGATGAAGATTCCAAACAATCTTATCGTTGCTCTTTGATTTTCTATCTTTCAGGTGTCCAAGATGATGAAGGATTGAAGGCTAAGGCCTTTTCTTGATTCTTTTAGCTTCCTCATCACAGCAACTGTTTTACATCAATTATGCATCTCTAAGAAATGGCAATGAGAGTTAGTCTTTATTTTTATTTCTTTACTATCCATGAACCCAGTTTGAAATGTAGAAACTATGTTCAGACATGGTATAATCTTCTCACCTTTATCTTATAATTTTGTATTTACTCTGATTTTGTTCTAACCAGTCAATAATCTGACAGTATAGAGAAAACTGATTCTACAATGACTGTGTCAATAACCAATCATCTCCTGTTCAGATGTAGTCAATTTTCCTTTTTATGAATGCTATTTGGCTTGCAGGTACAGAACCTTGATTATCTCTCTCTCTCTTTTTTTTTTTTTGCTAAGCAATTGGGGTTAAGTGACTTGTCCAGGGTCACGCAGCTAGGAAGTATTAAGTGTCTGAGACCAGATTTGAACTCAGGTCCTCCTGACTTCAGGGCTGGTGCTCTATCCACTGCACCACCTAGCTGCCCCTTATCTCTTAATGAAAAAATATCTATGAATATGTGTAGCAGGAAGCTTCTGGAGAGTTCACAAATCTTTTTTCTGGGCGTTTCTTTTTTTTTTTTTTTTGAGGTCAGAGGTTTTGCTGTTTTATCCTGTGTCTACTTGTTTGAAATTAGTAAATATGAATGTATATGGTAACTAATTTTTGGATACATTGTCAGTAAATTCTTCATAGATTTTTCTGTTTCTTCTTATTCTGCAAGAGATGTAGAACATAAGCTAAGTCTATTTGATAATGCTCACTCAAAGGCCCACAAAGTGAGATGAAGTTCTGCAGAATTGTGTTTAATTGTTGCCTTCTGGAACATAATAAAATCAATCCTATCATCTCCCTTACTTATCAAGGAGAAAATGTTAGTCGTTCTTTCATTTATCATTAACTTCTTTCCTCTTTTCATTTATACTAAGAATGCCAGTGATCAGTTCCTTCAATGGTGTTTCATCTCACTGATTCCTGGACAAAGATTTTATGTTAAGAATATTAACAACTGAATTAATACTTGTGCGTAGCCTAAGAGCTTTCTGATTCAACTTTTTGGTTCTTTTCTGCCACTGTTAGTGCAGCTTTGTATCTACTGATTCTCATCTCTAAACAAAGGAATAACTATATAATTAATAAAAATGTTATTGCCATTAACTTCTGAGATCTGAAAGTTGAATGACATTTCAGGAAACTTACTAAACTCTGATTTTATATATGTTCAAAAGGAAAACATTAAATTTGTTACTGAGAAGCTTATAAACTCAATCTGTTTATGATGACTTATTTTTAACAGTAGCAATAATAATTACTAACATCTGTTTAGTATTTTAAGGTTTGCAAAGCACTTTACCTATATTAATTATCTCTTCTGATCTTCACAAGAACCCTGAGGTAGGTGCTATTAATACTAGCATTGTTTTACAGATGAGGAAACTGAGGTGACAGTGTCTGGGGAAGAATTAGATCTCAGGTCTTTCTGACACTAAGTCCAATGTTCTATCTACTACACCACTCTTTTTAACATATTTGACAAATATATTTGAACTATTTACCTCTTAGTTAGAAAGTATATCAACAGCTACACATTAATTCCATTTAGTAATGAACCCTTTTCTGTTCAATACTTCTTTTTATTGACAACTGAAGCCAAAATTTCAGCTGATATGAGAGGAAAAGCTGTTGGATGAAAGAATCAGGAGTTTGACATAAAAAAACAGTGGATTGAACTGAATATCAAGTTCCAGGCTTGGGCTAAAAATATCAATTAAAATAGGATAGGATGGAAGAGGACAATATATAAAAAAGACTTTAGGAACAGTGTGCAAAAACCATTTGTTGAGAAGTATTCTTTTCAGTTCAATATGAGGAAATAATTTCCTAATTATGAGGATGTTTGCAGGTACAATAGATTGCCTTTAAAGAGTGAGGTTTCCCAGCACTGGAGATTTTCAAGGGGTGGCAAATTGCTCACTTATTGCCAACATAAAATTAGGTGCAAAAACCGAATGTTACAATTTTAAACTTTATGTCCTTGGAAAATTACTTTACCTTTCAAGATTTTTCCTTTTTAGAAACAGGTATCTTTTATTACAAAGAACATTCAAAGAATTAATAGACTGATATTTTAATAAATATTAAACAGAAACCACCAAGCTCAACCATATTCCATTAATTAGCATTAAATACAGCCATAAAAATCTCACTAGCTAGCACAAAATCATTTAATATCCACCTACATGTTCACCTTCTGCTGAATTCTATTCTTTTGTTTTAAGAAAATATGTATTCTGGGAAAGTAAAAGCTGAAAGAAAATCATTATAAAATTTTCCAATCAGATAAATGATTAATCAAAAAATTTTCTTCCTATATATTTTATGACCCAGTTTTCTTAAAAATGATCACAATCTTACTATTATTTTTTTTTTTTGCCAAATAAAGAAACATAAGATGACAACTAAAAATAGTTACATACCAGATATTACTAAACTTTGTTTGATCTGCAGTTAGTAATCTCTCTTGAAAGCTGGTTACCAATTCTGGTGCAGTCCACCGAAGGGGAATAATTTTATTATCATCTGTTTCAATATAATCCGCCTATGGTTTTAAGACACAGAATACGGGAAAGTAGAATTCGATTTTTAATGGGCATTATAACTTATTTCTAAGAGATATTTAATATGAACTAAAAATGCCTGTATAAAAAAGGGGTTGGGTGGGACAAAGTGATATATTTTTCTGCTTTTGAACTTATAAAAGAACTTTCCTAGGACAAAAGATAAGTAATGATCATCTATGAAATTCTCTTACAATTTTTAAAAGTAGAATGGCTCTGAATGATATTTAATTCTTGAAAAACAATGGCACATAATATCTGGTATATGCTCTCTCCCCAGTCACAGAACAAAAGACTATTTGGATATAAATACTGGAACTTTACAATGTCATCCATATGTTATTTCATCTAGGTAATCTATATGTAAATAAACAAACAAAATAGAAAACTATCTTCAGTGTTATGTTTTGAAAGTTAAAACAAACTGATAATTCCATCCACAAGGCAACAGAATTAAACTAATTTTACTGGCTACATGAAAAAGTTCATATGTACAGTATTACAAAATAGATGCCACTAAGATCATAGTTTCACAGATTTCTAACTGCATCTTAGAAATCATGCCACTTTATAAACAAGGAAAATGAGGATAATAAATGTTAAGGCACTTGCCCAAAATCACACAGGGAGTTAAGTGGTAGTACCACTATTCAAACCCAGGTCCTTGGATTCTATAAAGTCTGGGCTCTTTCCATTGTATTAGGTTGTTTTTCTTGTAATAACTTCAGTAAAATGTTGCTATTATTTTAAAATAAATTTCTATATTAAAAAGCAATGTTAGATTTGTAAAAACTATTTCTCTAGATACTGATAATTTATTCTTTAGTAATTAATCAACATCTATCATTACAGGAAAATTTTTATTTCTTCCAATTCATTTTTTAACCTCTGATCTTCAATTAAAAAAAAAATCCCCTGTATAAACCAAATAGAATAATAGTAATAAATCTTATTATCCATTTACACATTTAAAATTTCTTATTACTCATGAGAAGGAAATGTTACATTTCCTATGTAGAAGTACATCATATTCTGGAAGAAATACTAGATGCCGACTTTCCAAAACTACCATTAAAATAATTAGACCAGTAATGCCCTCTTTTTAAAAATTACATCAAGACCAAACCTGCATTGAACAAAAAGTGCTATTTTGTCAAAATAAAGGTTATTATTCTTTGAAATTGAATTAGGGGGAAAAAAAAATCAACATCAAAACCTCTAACTCACCTTGTATTTGCCAAGTCCTATTTCATAGTCTCCTATTTTTACATTTAAATCAGATGTAAGAAAACAATTCCGCAGGGCTAAGTCACTAGAAAAGACAACAAAAGAGTGAAACAAAAGGCAAAGTCAATTTTGTGACAAAAATCAAGATCCTGAAAAAGTTGATTTTGTGACAAAAACCAGATAGGTCTGATTGAATTCACTAAATAAGAGCAAACTAATTTAAAAAATTAATCTTGGTACAAAAAATACATGATATTGTTATCTTAATGCTAGTATCTTCTGTTTAATTTCCATTTTATCCTGTATGTATATATCCTGTTTGTCCACAGATGCCTACATGCTGTCTGTCCCACTAAGTTCCTTGAGAGCAGGGCCTGCTTTTTGTTCTTTGTATTCCTTAGGGTTAGCACAGTGCACATAGAGGTGATTAATAATGGTTTACTGACTTAAAAGTAAAGAAAGACCTAAACATTAGAGTGTATGTAATGATAAACTTTGTTATCTTCTAATACTGATTTTCAGAGCACTTTAAGAAATTTTAATATATGTTTCCATAAAGTATAAATGTAATACTTTACAGCAAAGTAAATTCTTTGTAATTCAGAATACCTGATATAACTGCTATATCATGTTAGCCAGCAAGAATTTTTATCAAGAGCCTCCTATTTGTCAAGGATACAAAAAAAAGGTAAAAGTTGGCCTAATCCCTGTTCTCAAGGAGCTCACAATCTAATGGGGGAAACAAGAAATATACAGGATAACATGAAGATAATCAATGGAGGGAAGGCAATACCATTAAGGGACATCAGAAAAGACTTCTTGTACAAGTTTTTTTTTTTTTTTTTTTTTTATTAAAGCTTTTTATTTACAAAACAAATGCATGGATAATTTTTCAACACTGACACTTACAAAACCTTGTATTCCAAATTTTTCTCCCCTTTACCTTCATACTGTCCCCTAGATGGCAAGTAATCCAATATATGTTAATCATGTTAAAAAAAATATGTTAAATCCAATATATGCATATATATTCATACAATTATCATGCTGCACACACAAAAAAATCAGATCAAAAAGGGAAAAAAAATGAGAAAGAAAACAAAATGCGAACAAACAACAAAAAGAGTGAAAATGCTATGTTGTGATCCACACTCAAGCTCCCAGAGTCTTTTATCTGGGTGAAGAAAGATGGCTCTCTTCAACACAAGTGGCCTCAATCATCTTACATCAGTAAGAAAAGAGGCATGTCCATTTGAATAGACAGAAGGTAAATTTTTTGCTGGGGCTGGAACAAAGTCAGAAAAGCCAAGAGACAGCAATGAGGAGGGAAAGAATTGATAAACTAGATTTAGGGACTTATCTTCTTTATTTCTAATACTAGAAAAAAATTTCAAAAGAATAAAAGATTATATTCCTTAATTAAACATGAATATTAATTAAAAAAAACTTTTCAGCTCATCCTTGTTCCTCCTAATCTCTATATTTTATAGAATGGAAAAAAATTAAGTCGATTATTGCTTCATTGGGAAAAAAGAAAAGTTTATTTGAGTCTCAGTGTTATGTAAATTACTTACCAGAGAGATATATCCTTCATTTGGGCCTAAATTCATATTAAGAAGGATAAAATGTAACCTGCCAGAAATTTCTATGACTACTTAGTTTTTGTGATTTGTCTGGACTTGTAACTTCATTAGTAAAATAAATAAAACTCTATTAATGTACATTAGCAACTCATCGGTATTTTAGCCTTACAGAGCTACTGAGATGTTAAATGACATATTCACAGTCAGATAAAGCCCTAGTTTTCATGAATCTGAGGGTAATCCTCTATTGATTTTGCTACAATTCTTTTCCTACTTAGAATGTTTAGTTTAGAAAAAAAATTAACAGATCAATTTACGGAGGTCCAAAAACTGAACACTGTGAGGTAATATTCCTGCTGTTTAAATCTACCATCCCCAGCAAAATGAGGGATGCTGAAGCTTTACCATGTATTGATATCACTCTTCATGTTAGATCCAGAAAATAGTTATGTTAGGAATAAATAATTACAATGACAAATCTGTGTATATACACACATACAAAAGAGCCCATAAATGTGGAAGTTATATATAAAAAAAAGGTGGGCCAAGTCTTTGCCTTCATCATATTTTTGCCCTAAAACACAAGAGAGATTGGTGGATAAGCCATTGAGAGTTAGGAGGTACTGTTCTTGTTCTTCCCTGAACCAAGAGAAAACGAACTGTAGCAGGATGGCTTTCTAAGTTTGTTTTTCCAATTAACTTTGCTTTTTTTTAATACTAAAAGTTTATAATGAGCATGTTATAGACAATTTGTGAGCCTTTAAGACAAACAATCTTTATTTTTCTTCCCATATTAAAATAAAATGTTCCATTCAGAGCAAAAAAAAATACCAGAATTCATGCAATGAAGTCCTACTATCTATGGTCATATTAAGTTTTATGCCATTATTCATCCCTCACACTTAGTAAGTGCTTATTCTATGTGCTACCAGAGACACAAATAAAAAAAAAAATACTATTCTGTTCTGAAAGAGCTAAGAATTTAGTATTTAACAGGGATGCTCAATCAACCAACATTCACTAAATGCCTATATATCCAAGGGACTAGAGTTAGGAATACAAACACAAGGGATGAAACATTCTTAAGAAGTTTCCATTCTAATGGTATAGATAAATGTTAATATAAATTTGAATAGGATATGTGGGAGGAAATAGTCAGCTGGGAGATTGAGGGAAATTACATAAGCAAAAGCAGAGAGGAGGCTATCCCAGGCATAGCAAACATCTTGCTTTTATATTGCACTTTAAGGTTTACAAAGCACTTTATTTTTCATCTGATTCTCACTACAATTCTGGGAGGTAGATACTATTATGATCCTTATTTTATAGCTAAAGAAAGAGAGCTAATATAAGTTAGATAAATTGCCTAGTACTAAATAAGTAGCAAACTGTAAGGCTGGTTTTGATTCAGGTTTTCTTGACCCTAGGCCCAGTGCTCTACCATCCGTATCACCTGGCTTCCAAGAACAAAAGAGTAGGATTATAATTCTATAGGCAATGTCTGGGATATGACAAATGGTCAACTTTGGCTGTATGTGAGGTGGGATATTATGAGATGGAGTTGAGAAGTAGGTAGGTAATCTTTAAAATCATGGAAGCCCCTGTAAGGAAGGCTACAGAGAAAGCACTTCATTTAGACGAAAATTTGTGATTCAAAGAAGAGTTAATTGAAATTTTTCAGCAGTGTAGTTATGGAACCAATTCTGTACGTTATGAAGTAATTTATGAGCAGTATATAATTTGGATTTACATTTGCCTGGCTTATTTTTCTTCTACTGTCTACCAAGTTTTCTTAATTCCAATCCTTCCTCCATTACAGTGTCAGAATGATCTCTCTTACTTATAGATTCGGTCATGTCACTTCTCTATTCAAAAACCTTCAGAGGATCCCTTGTTCTCTTGCAGATAAAGTTCACTCTTGTTTAGCATTCAAGACTTTTCCCTTTTTCTAGGGTGTCCTATTTCCTCCTTTTCATCTATTGAATTCCTTTCTATGCTTTATGTTTTCCTTGATCAATAATGACACTCCTCTAATGAACTTAAATAGAGTATTGTGGAATAATGGAAAGAGCCGTGGGAGTCAGAGAAACTGGATTTGGCTACTCAGATTAATGATTCCACTGGTGATCCCAGAGAGAAGGAGGGATGTAAACCCAGCTGCAGAATGGTGAGGAATGTGTAAGTGGTATAAAGAGTATAGGTCGGGAGTACAGCTTAAAAATTCAAGAGAAGGAAGAAAGAATAGAGGTTTTGAAGGAAAGAGAGCTAATGGATTCACTATTTTCAGTAAAGAAGGAAGTGAATGAAGTCATCTGCTAGGTATAGGAGGATGAGCCTGGGCAGTGAATTGATGCAAAAGTCTTTTGTTTTCAGAGAATTTACTTTGAATCTTAAATTGGAGAGCTAGTATAGACTACCAATATCAAGCAATTTCTAGACAAACAAGTAGATACATATATTTTCTATCTCAAAATGTAACAATACCTATTATGCCTAGGGGGAAAAAAAAAGAGAGAGAGATGGAAGGAAATATATTAATCCAAAAGAACAGGTGAAGTGCTTCACCTGCTTGGGGCAAATTTACAGAATCTATCAAAGCATTAAGAGATAAATGATAAAATCTAAATTGCAGATTAACAGGGATAGGAACAGGGAGCCTAGTGAATTGGTTAAATCAAGAAGAATTATTAAGTACCCACTATGTGCCAACTGCTGTTGTAAGCAATGAAAATACAAAGAAAGGCAAAGAAGAGTCCATCTTCTTAAAGAGTTTACAGTCTAATGGGGGGGAAACAACTATATACAAAGGAGAGAAGGGGGCATATGAGATGTTTTAAAGTTTAATCTATAGATTATATATAGTTTAATCTATAGACCTGGAACCTAACTGGGAAGTGAGGATGGGGGAGAGGTAAGGATAACACTTAGTTTCCAAGTCTGAGTGAATGGACAGATAATGATATCCTTGTTAATAATACAGAAGTTAGGAAGAAAAGAGGATTTTGGGAGAAACCTAATAGAGTTCAGTTTTAGACATAATGAATTTAAGATGTCTATGAGACAACCAATTTGAGATATATATAATAAGCAAATGAAAATATGGGCCTGCAAAGTTAGTAGAAAAGTTAGGGCTAAATAAATGGATATGAGAATTTTTATATAAAAATTATAACTGAATCCAAGGGTACTGATGAAGTCACCAAATGAAAAAAGTACAGAGGGAAAAGCTATGCACTGCTAGAATACCCATGGTTAGAAGGTATGACACATTATTCATGATTAGAAGGTATCAGAAGATCCAACAAAAGAGAAGCAATTGGTTTTTGGTAAGCACTGCTAACTGACAATGAGTTGGGCCTGGAGATGAGAAAGAGGCAATGATATGATTGCAGCACATTCATGAAATTATATAGCACTTTTGGTGATTCTAAAAAATGTACTGCTACAAAAGTCTATCCCTTCAATAAAACCATGTACTCAGTAATGCTATCTGGCTGTATATTGTAAAATAACTATATCCTCAGAAGAATTCAAAAGTCAATGAAAAGATGTATGATTTCTATCAACAGAAACTTGTATGCCATAAATGGCATATGAAATGCATTAATGAGGTGATAAGTTTCGAAACAAATTAGACAAAAATGAGAAGAAAGAGAGCTTGAATTAATACCTTGTAATGCCAATGTATTAAAGAATAAGAATGCTTTTAGTATACTGGGTTGATCCCATATAGGAAATTTATTGGAAAACTTAGATATGAATTATACAGAATGAGATGTGTTCTTTATCAACATAGAAAATAACAAGTGATGAAATGATGACTGTCAAGGAATTTTAAAGTGACAAACATTTGTTCTGGAACTTCTCAATATAACAAATATTAGCAAGGAGAACGGCCTACAATGAAAGATGCAGTTTCACCTCAAATCATATTTGTGGATTTAGAAATTCTTCTTTTTGGCATCTCTATTCATTATGTGTTTCAGTAAGAAAAACTAAATATTTCCCAGAATGCAACAGTCCTCAAATCAAAAGATCTTACCTATGCACAAAATGATGTTTGTGCATTATAGCAAGTCCAGCAGCAATCTCACAGGCCATTCTCTGTAGCAGCATTATTTGTGAATCTCCTTTAATATGTTCTTGCTCACTGCACAAATATGCTTTTAGGTCACCCTGGAAAAAATAATTGTTAACATATATTACTATTTTTGAATGCCAAATATGTTCAAGAAATGTTTAAAATGAAAGTAGCAACTAAACATATTACTTGATTTACATCAATCAACAAGGTTGTTAGTAGTTATAAAATAAAGGAACTTAATAGATTCCAATTCATTGGCTTAAGTCAGAAATAATGATTCTTACAAAACACAATTTAAGTATATAGTACTTTCCTTATAAGTATTACTAACCATCACCTTCTTCATCCAACCATATGTAAAACAGTATATACACAACAATTTAAAAAAAATCTGTGTTATTGCATTATTTATATTATAGTTCTGACTTTTAAACTAAAACTGAAAAAACACAGAAATAATAGAATTATGGACCTGCATTTAGCCCACTCCTCATTTTACATTAGAGAAAACTGAAAATGGGAATATACATATTAAATTTTGATTCATAATTTATTATTGATATCTTCCTGGTCTATGAGAAAAAGAGATGGAAAACAGTTCAGAAAAATCAAAAAAAAAAGGTCTGACATTGCTAATAGTATTCCATATCTAAAGTTCCCATGATTTCTGTTAAGAAGGTATCTTTTTATAGCATTTCTTTGGAGTCAAGCTTGATCGTTACAATTTCATAACATTCATTTTCAATGATATTGGTGCTATTTTCCCTATTTATATTGTTATTTTCTTGTTCACTTAAGTTTGCATCATGTCTTTTCATGATTCTCTGTATTCATTCTATTCACTGTTTCTTATGGCACAATAACATTCCATCATATTTATTTACCCTGACTTTTTAACCATTCCTCAGTGTATATGCATCTACTTTTATTACTACAAAAACACCACTATAAATACTCTGTGGTAAAATAACAACAACAATAGTTAGCATTTATATAGTACTTTAAGGTGTGCAAACTGCTTAACTTATGTAATGTAAACTCAGTTGATTCTCAATCCTTGAGAAAAATGCTATTAAACTAACCTTTTATAGATAAGGAGACCTAGGGTGATATAGCTAGGGTGTATAGGACCTTTTCCTCAGGCTGCAATGGAATCTTGGGAATACAGAGTACAGGCATAAAATGATTTTCTTTGAATGATGGAATATATATTTTCAAGATACTATATTATAACCATATAGACTCACAGCAAGGGAAATGGCATAGTATTTCTCTCAGAGTGTTCTCTAGAACATAGCTAAGTATTCTTAGAGAATCAAATCACTAAATACTAAAACTGGAAGTATGTAGCCAGAAGGAATGAATTCATAAGACATAGAATCAAGACTTGGGAAAGATTTTGTAGATGATCCAGCTGAACTGCCTCCATTTAACACATGAGAAAAAGGGAGCTCAGAGAGGCAATGGGATAACTTCCTTGAGGTCACATAAGGAAATAAGGAGACTTGTTATTCAAACCCAAATCCTTTGATTTCAATCCACTGTTCTAGCCACTCTATTACATTGGGGATTTTTATAAACCTAACACTGACTAATTTATAGAACTAGTAGGGGAAAGAATGAGGGAGAAAACAATAACAATTTATTCAGGTGACCCAACAGATTACCTGGCACACACTATGTAATAGAAATGTCTAGCTTCTCTTGAAATTACATGATTCTTTGACAAATCTTTTCCCTTAACTATTTGTCCCCATGAATAAAAAAATTTCAGTAGGTTAATAATACTGATTAAAAAAAAGTTTAAACAAGATGATATAATTTAGTTTTGCATTCATATTTCTAAAAGGGGTATAAAAAATTTTAAAGTCTGAGACACTAAGTCATTCTCATTACCATCAAATAAAATAGTTTCCCAAATTCACTGGAATTTCTTTTACAAGTTCAGTTAAATAACTGGGAGTTTAAGTTATTGGTGAAAAGAGTTTCAAAAAAGATATGAAGGAAAATGGTGAGCAGGGAGGTTAAAAAATTACTACCAAAAGAAAAAAGAAGAAATATATTACAACAAAGGAGGACATATTTCTATTGCTCTATCTTCAATTGCTTTGATAACCTCAAATCTACATTTAAATTTTTACTGAACTTTGATTACATTTCAAATTTAAGTTTTTAATAATTAGATCAAAAATATTTTAACTAGATTTAACAAACAAACATATTAAAAATGAAGATGACTAAATTCTCAAATGCTCATTGGGAAAGAAATCTGAAAATATCAAATACTCAAAGGGAAAAGACAACGCTACCTGAAAATGCATGGAAGTTGTTCTTTTAAATTTTAATTAATCTCTGAAGAACTCTGATATATTACAACTTTTAGTCAAGATTTCTTAATTGAAATGTTATTTTACTGAAAATAAATTTTAAGCCAACTGATATTTCTGTTAATATTTAATTGTGATAAATATATCCTATATTTAGAAAAAAAAAAGTCTTAAATATCTCCACCCCTTGGGAATTAGGTATATATTTTACACTGAGTTTACTTGTACTATTTTATGTCTTTTAAAGTTCTCCTTCATCACTTTCATGACATTTTCTCTATCTTCTCAAATGAGCTAGTAATAAGATTTAAAAAAACCCATAAAAAACCACTCATACAAATCACTCCACACAAAATAGAAGTCAATAAATGTTGAAAATGGATGATAAATTAATTTAAACAAATTCAACCAAATGATCATAGAGTTATAGGTTAAGAAGGACACTTAAAGGTAATCTATTTGGAAACTAAACAAGAAATAAAAGATGTACATCTACATTTTCAATGTAATATTAAAATGTAATATTAAAATTCAACCCATTATCCACACTCCCTAAAAAGGGAATCTTATTAAACCTATCAAAGAAAGAAGTCAAAGATAAACCTATGGGCATGATGATTATTTTGTAATATTTAGCTATTTCTCAAAACAAACAATAACTTTTGCCAAACTGTTAACATTTTTTTACAAGTGCATGAACTGATGCTCAGTGAAGTGAGCAGAACCAGGAGATCATTATTCACGGCAACAACAATACTATATGAGGATCAGTTCTAATGGACATGACTCTCTTCAACAATGAAATGCTTCAAACCAGTTCCAATTGTTAGATGAAGAGAGCCATATACACCCAGAGAGAGGGATGTGAAATGTGGACCACAACATAACATTTTCATGTTCTCTATTGAGGTTTGCTTGCATTTTATTTCCTTTATCGGATTATTCTTTCTTGTAGATACGATTTCTCCTGCACAAAAAAAAATGATATATTCTAACATAATTATCATGTAGTGGATATCCTGCCATCTAGGGGAGGGGTGAGGAGTAGGGGGGAAAAATTTGTAACAGAAAGCTTTGTAAGGGTTAATGTTTAGGAATTACCCATACATATGTTTTGCAAATAAAAAGTATTAATTTAAAAAAAAACCCAAAACATTTTTTACAAGTGCCTTCTACTACAAAAGTGGAAGGAGAAATGACAAGGTAGCAGCAGTCATTTAAAAATGTTACTATAAGATTTATATATCCACATACTATTTTTTTTGAAATGTCACTAAAATCCAAAATATTAAGGTAAAGTTTTTTTTTTTTAAAAAAGCTTTTTATCCAGTTCCAATTGTTCAGTGAAGTAAACCATATACATCCAGAGAGAAGTATATGAAATGTGGACCACAACATTTTCATGCTCTTTATTGATGTTTTCTTGCATTGTGTTTCCTTTCTCTGATTTTCTTTTTTTCTTGTAGATAGGATTTTTCATGCACAACTTGTCAAGTATTTTAATATTAATAACATGTAGTGGACTTCCTGCCATCTAGGGGAGGGGAGGGACTGGGGGTAAAATTTGTAATGGAGAGCTTTGTAAAGATCAATGCTGAGGAACTACCCATACATATGCTATACAAATAAAAAGCTTTAATAAAAAAAATTTAAAAAAAGCTTTTTATTTTCAAAATATATGCATAGTTTTCAACATTCACCCTTGTAAAACCTTGTATTCCAAATTTTTTTCTCCCCTTACCCCCTCCCATTGACAGCAAATAATTCAATATATGTTAAACCTGTGCAATTCTTCTATACATATTTCCACAATTATCATATTGCACAAGAAAAATCAGATCAAAAAGGGAAGAAAATAAGAAAGAAAACAAAATGCAAGTAAACAACAACAATAAAAGGTGAAAAAACTATATTGTGATCCACATTTCTCTCCCTGGGTGCAGATGGCTCTCTCCATAATAAGACCATTAGAACTGGAGGGATAAATCTTACTAGGTAAAACTATGTTAAGAAATTAGTAGCAATCCTTAATAGGAAGAACAATGACTAATAAACCAAACCACAGACAGGCTTCTCTTTCACTATTTCTAAAATTTTTCTCCATGATATTCTTCCAAGTTAAGACATTCAACATTGAGCAAGATACAGGGCTAATTCTATATGCCAGTTATTAGTATACTGTCAATACTCAAATCTATAATAATAAATTTGGTTGATTGCTCATAGTTATTTTGTAACCAATAGAATCCAGAAGGAAACAATTCTATGTTTAAAAGCACTGAAAGGATAAAGTCAGCACAAAGTCTTTGGTTTTAGTAGATTTCACAATATAGTGATTGGTTTATATTGGCTTGTTGAGTTATTGAAATGCCATGTCTCTATTCAGATTTTTCGTTCCTTCTGAAAAACATTCAAGGTCGTTCAGTTACAAATTTTCATTATCATTTAAATGAAACTCCCCCCCCCCAATAATGCCTATGCCCCACAAATATATTGTTTCAGTTTTTAAAACAGTAGGGGATTAGGAAAGATTTTGGAATGGCATATTCTATTTTGAGACAATTTTTATACTGAATGTAACAAATACCAAATAAAATGGGTATCTTCTAGATGAAAATCAAATACCGTAAAGATATTAAATCTGCTATCTTCCTATCTGACTGTAGAGGGCAGTAAGCAACTATATTAATATGTTAGGGGCAGCAACATGTTACTGAAGGTTTCTTTAAGCTAACTTCTATGACTTGTTTGAAATATATTCAAACATCTTTTCAAAAAATCTAGAGAAATAAATTGTTCTGACTTTTAAATTTTTAGTGTGCTATACTGCACTAAGAATTTCCAATCTAAAAACTGAATAGAAAAAAAGACGAAAATGAAGGTTTCATAATTATTAAACAAATGAATACTTTACTTTTTTCATCTAGTAAGTTGGCTTTAATTATAATTCTAAATGTACAATACAGGTAAAGTGACATTTATAAAGTAATTCAGAACATACACATGTCCACCCTATCGTACCCTATAGTAATTACTACATCTCCCCCAAATTAAGTAGTTTTAAAAGAATATCACATATGGCAAAATCTTTATAATAGTAGACAAAAAAGCAATTTGATATAGGGAAGTGGGGTATAGAGGTACATATAATATAAAACAAGCACGAGATCACAAATATTTTAAATATTCTGAGAAATCTTTACACATGTGAAATGTTTTGTTGAGAAAACTTTTAAGAAATTTTTTTTTAACAATGAATTTATGGTTGCAGAAGAGTCAGGATATAGGAATGAGTTAATTCATCAAAGAAAGGCTAGTTTAAGAAAGCTTACTATAAAAGAGAAACAACAATAAAAAGTAAAGCACAAACAGGAATATAAAGTGATGGGAACAAGATCTGAGATGTTCTTAATGAGCTCTGACATGTCACTCTCTTATTCAATGAACTTCAGTGTCTCCCTATTATATTCAGACATTTAAAGCCCTTCCCACCTTTCCAGTGTCCTTATACTTTATTCTCCACCATATACTCTATAATCTATCTTCACTGGCCACCTTCCTGTTCTTTGCATTTGACATGTCTCAGCTGCATGCCTTTTCACTGGCTGTCCCTCATGCCTAGAATGTTCTTCATGCTCATCATCTTCACTTTCTGGTTTCCCTGGCTCCTTTCAAGACTCAACTAAAATCCTACTTTCTGCAAAGGCCTTTCCTATCTACCTACCCCTAACCATCTACTCTGATTGTATCTTGCTTGATTGTAACTACTTAAAGACAGTCTCCCCATCAGGTGAGCTACTTGAGAGGACTATATCCTCCAGTACTTCCTAATCTGAGGTGTTAATTGTGTTCGCAGGGGAAATCACAATCTCCCTAGAGTTCAATTTCCTTATCTTAAAAGGAAGGCTTGAAGTAGATGAGCTCTACAATCCCTACCAGCTCAAAATCATATGAAGAAAATTTTTTAAAAAGGAAAGTGAGATAACTTTGAGCTGGAAGGATGGGTTAGAAAAATGAATAAATTTGAGAGTCATGGTTTGATGAAAAGGACTACTTACAACCTTTACAACCCAGTTCCAATTACTTTCCAAGCTTTTACTCATTATTATGGCCAAACTGGACTTCTTGTTCCTTATACATGACATTACATATCTTGATAGTATCGTGTATATATGCCTGCCCCATTTACCTAGAATGCAATCTCATCTTACTCTCCTAGAATGCAAGGCCATCTTAGTCCCCCTTTTAGAAATGCTATTTTCCTTCCACACTCAGCACAAATATCACCTATAGAAATTCCTGATCTGCCTGGCTATTAGTATATCCCCTCTACCTCCAAACCAAATTAACTTCCTTATTCATTTTATATATGCTTATGTGTCTTTCCTGGAAGAATGGGAGTTCCCTGAAAGCAAGGGCAATTCCATTTTGTCTTTTCTCCCTAGCACAGGGTCTCACATCTGTGAGACAATAAATACTTGTTGATTAATTCTATTTCAGCTAAAGAATGTTCACTATGCAAAATAATGGGAAGTGTGTAAAAATGAAAGTAAAGTTCTATAGCAGAGTTTGTATATATTAAAAAATCAAGATTAATGAATCTACATATACCTACAAAATTCAAGAAGCCATAAGACATTAGTTTTATTCCTGGATCCACAATTAACAGTGTGACAGCAAGACAATCTTTTTGAGCCTGTTTACTCACCTGTAAATCAGTAGTATTTGCATTATCCATTTCACAAAGACGTTGTGAAGATAAAGTAAAATTTTGCATTTGCGTTTTCACTCTGGAACTCTATGTGCTATATGGAATATTATTATTGTGGTATCTAGTACATTATTTAATAGTGATGAAAAAAGGAAGAAATTCAGTGCTTGGGATTTTGAGAGTTTATAATCATAATTTTGAAAGTTTTCTATACACAGATTTATATACATATTTATGATAGTTGTCAAAGAAGTAAACACATTGCTTTGATATGTAAAAATCTGCTTAAATTACTGTGTGGGAAGGCAAAGAAAGTAGGGTAGAAAGACAACTCAACATTTTGAAAAACAAAGTTGCCAAATGCAGAGTATGTGTTGAAATAGTCTAAAGGGTAGGATAGGGGACATCTTGTTTTTAATCAAGTGAATTAAATTAAATAGTTCATGGAACACAGGTTAAGAACTCTGGAAGAGAAACTCTCCTAAGTGTGATTAAAGAAATTAAAGAAATCCTAAGTGTGATTTAAATAAGAGCAGACCAGCCTAGCTTAGAGCTTAACCCAGAAAAATAAAAAAACAAAAACAAAACAAAAACTACAACTCTGCATTGGATCCAAATTATGCTCATCAAATCACTTTTCTTTCCAATACACTATCTTTAAGACTGCTATTAAAACATTTAAAACTGTATCAAGAAATTTAAATGAAAATATCAATCAACAGGCAATTATTAAGTGTCTACTGAATACTTCACAGCATAGTGCTGGGGATCTAATAATAAAAGTTAAGATATCTGCTCTTGAGAATACATCTAGCACATGTTCATACCATATACTGGGGGGGGGGGGGGGGGGGAGGAGGGCAAAGGAGGGAAGACTATTAGCAGCTGAAAGGGTCAGGACAGTTTTTATATCAAAGATGATGCTAGAACTGACTTAAAGGAAACTAAAGATTCAAAGATGCAGAGGTGAGGAAAAGGCACAGGGAATACCCAGTGAAAAGAAATGGAAATGACAAATGGAATGGCTTGTGTGAGAAACAATAAGATGGATGGATTTGGCTGGATTTGGTATCCATAAAGAAGAATAAAGTAGGGAAAGTCAGATGGAACTACATTGTAAAAAGGCTTTGAAGGTCAAGCAAGAATTTATATTTAAAGGTAATACAGAACTAATGAATTTAATAAGTAGAGTAGTGACATGACAAGATCTGTACTTTGGGAAAATCATTCTGCAAGATATGTGAAAACTAAATAGGAGAAAGGATAGGATGGATTCAGAAAGAACAATTAGGAGATTATTGAAATAAAACAGGCAAGAGGGGTGATGAACTGGGGTAATGGAGAGAAGAGAAAAGATATGAGAGAACTTGAAAGAATTAACAACTGATTAGTTATGTGGGATGAGAAAGAGGCCACAGTTGAGAATGACACTAAAATTGTATCAGACTCTACCTAATTTAGCTACTATTTACTGCTATGGTTTTAAATTCATTGCTACTTTAATTCTAAAAATGACAACAATTTTAATATTTTCTTTTCAAATAAGAGAAGCATAAGCAATTTTAAAAATCTGAATATTCTGGCTATATGCTTATTTATTTATTTTGGTTTTGAAAGATAATGTAAGAAATGTTACCCTTAAACTTACCCTTAAGCTTAGAATGAAGAATCATGGAATATGAGGGCTGAAAAATCTCAGAAAGCACTTAGACAAAGCTGAACATATGCCCAGCAACTTGTCAATCAGCATCTGAACACCTCTTATGAGGGGTAACCAACAAACACATAACCAACTCGATAATAACGCAAAACTCCACTTTCTAACAGCTCTAATTAGGAAGTTTTTCCTTACAATGAATTAGCCTTTTTGTAAGTTCTATTTATTAATCTTATTTCTAACCTAGAGGAAAAGGCAGAATAAATCTAATTCCTCTTCCACACATGCACATTGTTATTCTAAAAGAATGTAAATTCCTTGGGTTCTGGGCTTTTTTTCATTTTCATTTTTAGTTTTTATCTTCAGTCCTTAGTGTAGTAACTACTTGTTGAGATTCCAAATGACAATCTTTCAAATTTCTGAAAACAGATAAGTCTAAATTGTCTCTTTTCCTGACAAGCTATGCTCAATTCTCTAAAATAAGCTTCATATGGCATAAATTCAAGGCTCTTTACCATCTTTGGTTGCCTCCCACCACAATACCCTTTTAGACTTGCAGCTTATTTATGTCTTTTTCTAAACAGTGGCGTCCAGAACTAAGTACAATATGCTGGGGGAAAAAAAAATGTGACCAGGGCAGAATAAAGTAAGATTATCTTCTACTTAAGTTGAATGCAAACTCAGAGAGCATAAGCATTTTAGCAGATACTCAACTCATATTGAGCTTGCAGACTACCAAAATTCTTTTATCATTTTTCAGACAGTTTTTTAAAATTAATCTAGTCATGCCTCTTCCATCTTGCACTTCTGAAGTTGATTTTCTTAAAACCAATTCTAAGACTTAAAAAGAGAACTTTTCCCACACATAAATGGCTACACATAAAAATCCTCTTCATTTTATATAGCAATTCAGGAAGCCTTATTATTGGAATCTATGCAGAGTGAAGAAGGAAACTGAGACGGTGACTTCTCAGGATCATACAACCCATAATTTTCATAGGGAAAATTTGAACTCAAGTCTTCTTGAATCCAGGGCCAGCACTCTTATCTATTGCAATACCTATCTACTTCAATATTAATCATTTTCATCACATAGTAGCTCTGCTTTTGCAGATTCCAAGAATGAGTGTTCCTAATTATAGCACTAGAGTTGACATTTTTTAAAGAATCAAATAAATATTATATTCTTAATTCAAACAAGTAGCTTATTTTTTCAGTGATTTTTAAAATTGCCAATTTAAAATGGAGAACATTGTTATTTGTAGCTGTTTGTGTGTGAAAAAGTTGTCTCTTTTTTTCTTGGTTGAATATTTAACTTCAGAAATGCAAGACAGAATTAGTATGACGACATTTAAAAAAATTATCTGCAAACTCAATATGAGTCAATAGTGATAGCCAAAATGCTTATAGCATTATGTAAGGTTTGCATATATAAGGAATTGGTCCAAGATATAAGACTAAGATCCATTCCTGGTAAAAGCACATGAATAGACAGCAAAAGTAGAAACCCCAAACTATCAGCAATATGAAAAAATGCTCCAAATCACTAATAAATGCAAACTAAAGGAATTTTGAGGCTCTACCTAATACTCAGATTAGCCAAGATTATAAATGAGGAAATAAAAGTTGGAGGGGCTATGGAAAGAAGCATGTGAACTCATGGTCAGTGGAGTTGTGAACTGGTCCATCATTTTACAAAACAATTTGGAGCCTTGCTGTAAAAGTTACTAAACAATGCATACCCTTGGACCCAGCAATACTTCCACAGGATTATGCTTCAAAGAAGTCAAATAAAAATGAAAAGCACCTATGTGTACAAATATAGTTTAAGCACCTCTTTTTGTAGTAGCCCCAAAGTAGAAACTAATGAAGTGTTACTGTATATGAATGTAAAGGATATGAACTGAGGTTGTGTAAAGTGAACACAGGCAGAATAATTTATATGACAACCTAATTGTAAAGAAAGATAACTTTGAGACTTAAGAACTCTGATCAATACAAGGATAAACTGTGAAGTCAGAGACTAAAGATGAAATAGGCTACCCAACCCCTGCCAGTGGTTATGAGACTCATTTCTGGACATGGCTAATATGAGAATTTGCTTCACTGAACTATGTATAGGAGTTATGAAAGTTTTTTTTTTCTTTTCTTGTTAAACAGGGGCAAGGAGGGTAGCAAGAAGAAGAATAAAAAAGGCTTGTAAAAATAACTTTTAAAAACAAGCATAGGCAAAAAGGTCAATTTTTTTCTTAATTCTTTTTTTTCTTAACAAAACCAAGAATTATGACTGAATTAACTTTGTGATGTTTAAAAAGAAGAACACTGCTGTTTAAAAAAGTTAGCCAAACTGCTTAGAACATTATTAGAACATTAAATCATATGTATAAGATGTATTTGAATGAGGACCAGAACCTGATGGACATAGAATTTTTTTTTCCTTTTTGACATAAAAGATTTTAATATGAGGACAAAATCAGGATAGTAAATCATATGTACATGAGAATTCAACAGGGAGCATGTCAAACAAAAGCAACAGAGAAGTTGGACACTGTCCAACAACTAACTTTGCAGGAATATCATTAAGGATTATGTATATCAGTAGTAGTCATTGATAAGCTGGAAATCCATCCTTTGTTAAAGGAGTTGGATTTAAATATCACAATTTCTAAATTTAAATGAAAATTAAGACAAAGAAAGAAGAGGTTAACTGAACAAATCTTTTGGGTAGAAGGGAAACATTTTAGATCCTTTCAGCTTTAGTGAGCTGCCTAATAATATATTAAATACTCAGCAAAATAAAATTTGTGACAGAAAGTAGATGAGTCATTTACAGAGGAAAGGAGAGGAGCAACTATAATTGTCTATGGGATATTAGCGTTAATATATACTAAATAGTATCACATTGATACAGTTATCCATGGCTTTTAAGCTAGGGCTTGTTCATTTCTTTGGGAGGCTTACATAATAAATGGAAGATCAAGTTATTTACAGCATCATGAAGTACCCACGTTATTCTTTGATCAAGGTCTGGAGTCCAGGAGGGAGGTATAAGAACTTACAGGATAATCCTCCTTCAGAGGAAATATATAAATGAACAATTCCCAGAAAGGCTTACTTATAATTTTTTTAAAATAAATTACCAGCAAAATACCTGCAATTGAGACAAGAGGTTATGATGACACTAGTATATGGCCCCCATTTTCACACTTTTCATAAGCCTTTCAAATAGTCTTCTAAAAATATGAACTTAAATTCTCTCCTGAAACTTACCATGTCACACAACTCAAACACCAGAAGATATGGGATTGCTTCCACACACCGTCCAACACACTGAAGAATATTTGGATGTTGAAGAAGACTATATTTAAAAAATGAAAACCCTCAAATCAATGTTTATCACTAAACACGCCAACAAAACTTCCACAAGTTTTTATTCCATTTTTTTTTGCTCTGCATCAAATGTAAACATATCAATATATTAAGGACCTGTGATTTTACATATATGTGAATTCCCTCTACCTACATAAGATTGCAACTTTTCTACATCAGTGTTACTTAGTTGCCTGGTCCCATAAAGGCTGTAATTTGCCTGTGGTTATAAGGCCAGCAGATATGAAAGTAGGCTATCAATTGCTTTCACTCAACTCCCTATTTCTAAATTCAACATTATGCCCACTATCCCAGAGTATTATAAATCAAATCAAAATAGATATAGCAAACTAAAAATGACTGATTTGTAATTTATACATAATGCCTTAAAATAAAGTAATTTCCCCTGCAGAGAGAACATTTCCAGATTTCACTGTATGGTTAGGGGGAATCATTTAAATTTGCATAGAAAGGTTTGATTTTGAATCAACATTTACTATAGTGACAATCTGTATTAACAAATTTAATTATAGAATTATAATCAGCATTAAGTATAGTTAAGTTATTTTTAAGGCAAATAATTTACTCTTTCAATGTTTTGTCATGACTGAAAATTTCATTGAATATTTCCCACAAAAGATACCATATTAATAAGAAAAAGACAAAGTTAGAAAAGTCTTCAACATTAAAAAAAAAACTTTACTCAACAGAATATATTTATATCATTGCACAATTTAAAGTTTACTTACTAGTATGGCTCTCCATTTTTCAAAAATTTATCTTGTTCCTTTGCACTCGCACTGGCTTTTAACTCCTTTACTACTACTCTTGCTACACTAGTGCCCGTATAAATCTCCCCAAGCAGAACCTGGAAACAAAGAATAGTTCCTTATATAAATAAATCCCATCAAACTAAAACAGAAAGTCTCATTGCCCGATCAATTGAAACATAGGGGAAAAATAAGATATGAAGACAATAGTCCTTACTTTTCTTTTTCTACCACCACTGAAAAGTCTTAGATAATTTCTTTCAGGAAGGAGCAAATTATTCTAATAGGCACATAGATAATACCTGTCCAATTAAACAAAATGTAACTTATCAGTTAAGAGGTCAATATACAAGGCTATTTAAAAATTTTATTGATCAAAGCATTTTACCTTGATAGAGTTGCATTAATTTTCTTTGTTACATTTAAATGATGCAAAGGATCAGAGATTTAATTTGTCTGGGTCCCTTATGTCCTCTGTTTTATAAATTATTATTATCATAATTAAAAGATAATACCTATTGTCCAACCTAGTGCCACTAGAAAGTATCCCCTAAGTACCCTTTTTGGGTAGGATCTGCTAAATCTTGTTCTCTAATTAAATAGGTGTTAAGAATCTCATGCTTAAATCTAGATAGTTATAAAAAACAAACAAACAACAACAAAACAGACTAGGGTTTTCTAGGGGCATATTCTGGCGCAAATAAATAGTAAAACTTTAGATATATATGTTCTAACTTTAAAATAATCATCACTTTTAAAAAATAGTATATATTTATTTTGTACCTAAAACTACATTGAATCTCCTCTTCAAAATAACAAAACACAAATTAAAAGATCCTTAATATAAACTGAGGCATGAAAAAAGTTTTAATTGAATTTTGCAAAACATTAAAAGAAATACAGAATTAATTGAAGTGATTTAAGCAAAGCTGGGTAAACAAAACTACAAGATAAAGTATGAAAAATGGCAACAGTAATTAACATACCATGATAACATAAATTAAAGTTAATAGCTAATGTGGCTTTAGCTCAAAATGATCAAAGATGAAAAATCCTTCCCTTTAAATATTTTAAAATTATTTTACTTATTGGCTGAATAAATTAGTAACTTATCCTGTAAATAATAAAGGTTATAAATAAATAAATAGTGTTTGCAAGGCAAGTAAAAGGGTAGGTAAAATGTATACTATGTAACTTTGCTAATGAACTGAGCTGTTATTTTTTTAAAGTAATAAGAATGAGAATGTGTTTGGGGGGAGAAGACTGTGACTAATGTGATAAATAAAAGTACATTAACAAAGAAAAGGAAGCTGATCTAAGTCCTTTGTGATTTTAAGCCATGAACAATATATTTAGGGAGAAAAAGTTTTTTGTTTTTTTTAAAATTACTGCTGTTTAACCTATCTTAAGGGAATACAGAATGTTAAGAGACAAAATAACTGAAAACTATGAGCAAGGATGTACTCCAATAAATAATGGAGACCAACCACTAACTTTTTTGACATAATTCTTAACTAGAGGAGGGTTACAGACACACTAATCTAGAACTGAGCAAGGCATCTGACAGTCTCTCATGAGATCATTATGAATAAGATAGAGATAACAATGGACTCTATCATAATAAAACATTCAGAAGTCCAAAACCAGACCTAAAGAGTAGTATGATGATTACAGCATACAGGAAGGTATCCAAGGGAATGTTAGAATGATTTGTTCTTTGCCCTATTATGTTCAACATTTTTAACAGTACCTTTATAAAAACATAAATGGCCTGCAAATCAAATTTGTCAAAGATGACAAAATAGAGATGTGAAAAGATCTTAACAGAAGGGGTTCAACTATAAGATGAAATTCAAAAAGGGTAAACGTGAAGTTTTACATCTATTTTTTTTTTAAAGTTGAAATACAAGTGGGAGAAATATAGATAAATTACAATTCAGGTAAAAGAGACCTATGAAAGTTTGATATGAATTAATATTATGATGTGACCAATAAAAAAGCCATTTTTATATTGCACTAATAGAAGCTTAGTGTCCAAAAGGGGATGGATTGAAGTTTTACTATAGTCTGAAATATCTTATCTGGATTATTTTTCGTGCCCCATATTTAGAAAGGACATTGACATGGAGCACAAAAAAATGAAGGCATTCGAAATATTAAAAGCACTAAAAAATAAGCTATTTGATGAATTATGGAAGAAATTACAGGTTTTTATCATGGAGAAGATTAAAGGGAAACATTAAGGTGTCACCAAATATCATTTTATGATAGTCTGTCATGAAGCAACAGGGATTAAATTTATGTTGCTTGACGCAGAACCAAAAAATGACACTAACATGGAAAAAAACAAAATACTATCCTGAAAGTGAGTTAGAAGAGCTATTATGTCAGTATTTGTTATCTGGAAAAATTAAATCCTCAAGCAAAAAATAATCGTAAGAAATTCCTGTGGTACATGAAATGTTCTTGTGATAAAATTTTATTATAATGTGTACTACTAGAAGTCACATACCTGACCTGACATAGTAATGTTGTTCACTACAGAGAAAATACTTCTATTTTTAAGAGTTTGTGATTTGAGCAGTGTTCAATACAGACTGCAAATCACCTATATCTCAAGTGTCTTTGTGAAATGCTTTAACAAAAAATTTATTACCCAATGGCTAATTCTTCTCATAATAAACATATAAAAGAATGGGAAACTCAGGAGCAATAGCAAAACCACAAATACTTTTACATACATATTACCTCTTAATTGCTTGATCTTTTAACTTTTATTTTATTTTGGTAGGTGTCTTGGGAATTTAAATGTGTTGAGATAACCGAGGTAGGGGAAGGTGAGAGATGAAAGTATCTAAAAAATAACTGGGATAGTAAAGAACAAAACAAGCCAAATTCTAGAAAGCTCAATCATAACTCAGTGTTCTCTCTGCCATTCACTTTATAATACAAAACCAAAAGCATGATATAGACAATTGCTACAGCAATCTCAATGTCATATGTGGACCATTGGTTATCTTTTTCCTTTTAAAATTTTTTTTTTGTTATGAGAAGGATGAATTTGAGAGGGGAGATTCCTCAAAAATGAGCATAATGTAAAAACAAAAAGGCATCAAAAGTTTTGTTATACAGAATGCTTCTTTATAATAGCATTCATTACAAAGAGAGAAGCAGTACAAAATATTGGAAAGTGTTGGAATGGGAATTGGGAGTCCAGCATTAGAAAACTACTCTGACACTTTGCAGACATGTAATGATAGACAAGTCATTAACCACTCAGAATCCATTTCTGCTATAAAATTGGGGTAAAAATACTTGCAATACAAACCTCAGAGGACTACTATGAGGAAAGTTCCTTCTAAATCTCAAACAAGCTATATGAACAAGCTAATATTATTATCTTTAGCACTAAGATTTTAAGAACCACTGATAATTCTTTAAAAAAAAATTACAAAAAGCTAGAGTGCAAATTTGGAGGAACTTGGAGAAGTTTCAGATAAAGATTTCTTTTCTTTCTCGCTATCCCATGACTCAAGTGGTTATCATGGTCATTTTAGCATCCTAATCACATAAAAATTCTGCTGGACACTTTTCAGGCAAAAATACAAGGTAAAATAAGATTGGGAGCTAGTGAAGTGAAGTAGCACTGAGAAGGAAAGACTATCAGATAATGAAAAATGCAAAACAAGAATGATTTCTTCAATATTAAAAGTTTAACTAGAAAACTGTTCAATACATACATAAAAACAGAATTTGTGGAAATATTTTTAGAATGTGAGGAAATAAACTATATAATTCAAATAGGATTGCTGATTTTTGATTTTCAATTACTATAGATTATGACATTCAGTGGGAATTCTACATTATAAATGAAGCAGATCAATCAGGTATAATAACCAAAATTTTACTATTAAAGCATAAGAATATAAATTTTTACCTTTCCAAACCAGCCATTTCCAATTTCCTGAATATAGTTGAGACTCTGACGTGCAACTTGAGACTTCAAACCTTCTGTTACAGGGGGGAAAAAAAAAACACATCACCCCAACTTAAAAATTTTAAAGATCACTAAAATTTAAGTAATGAAGTCATTAAGCATATCAACTTTTTTCTGAACCTGACAAATATCAATAAATATGAATATTTCTATATACAAAGATGAGAACGAATACTGCTCTTTTCTTTTTCACTGCACTATTACTAGCCCACTTCTTCCCTCTAAGATGAAATTTGAAAGAAATTTCAAAAACCCAACAAATTAGCACAACAAAATGGAACAACATATTAGCTATGTCTAAAAATGTATATTTTATTTTGCATCTCTATTACCTCTATGTTGAGAGGCAGAAAACATGCTTCGTATTTTGTCCTATGGAGCTGTGGCTAATCATGGCACTGACCAAAATTTTAAGTATGCATTCTATGACAAAAACTATGTATTATTTTAAGTTTTTCCTAATGTAACAAAGTATAAGCTTCTCCAAGTATTGTACATTTACTAGTTAATATTTGTTGCACTTATTAAAATACAATTAGGTAAATGGGCAAATAATGTTAGGATATTTCATTTCAAATATCAAAATTGCCAAAGTTCCCAAACCAATATCTGCCCTATTGCAATCGTATCACTAACCAACTCTATCTTTAATCCTCTACAATTTAGTTTCTGCCACTATAAACTACACTAAAACTGTATTCTTGAAAGTGACACTGTTACTTTTTCATCTCTATTATCCGTAATATCAAGCTTAGAGTCTTGAACCATATGCTGTCCCAAAATGGGAGAAAGTCTATGCAAACTACATAAAATAAATACCCAGTAAATTAACATAACTTACAATTTTTTTTCATGTTTCCATGTTTTTATTTTCTCCAGTTCTATGTAAAACAATTTTTTACATTGGCTTTTAAAACTTTGGATTCCATTTACTCTCATCAGAATTGGCTCAAATAGGAAATAATATACATATTCAATAGGGGTATAGAAGTCTACCTTACTCTGCAAGAAAATAGAGGAATGGGAGGGGAGGATGATAAAAGAGAGGGCATATTGGGGGAAGAAAAACACTTTTGAGGAGGGACAGAGTGAAAGGAGAGAGAATAAATGAGGGGAAATACAATTAGCAATTGTAATTGTAAAAAAAATTTTGAAGCAAGTTTCTCTGATGGAGTATTATTGTTCTGTGGGAAATGATGAGCAGGATGCTCTCAAGAAAAACAAACAAAAAACCTCTAGCAAGTCTTCCATGAACAAAGTGAAATATACTATATACAAAGTAATAGCAATGTTCTGGGATGATCAACTGTAAATGACTTTGTTATTCTCAGTAATATAATCATTCATTCACAACTATTCTGAAGAACTTATGATGAAAAATCTTATCCACACCCATTTGGAAATGATTGTGTCTGAATATAGATCAAAGCATTCTTTCTCTCTCTCTCTCTTTATTCTTAACTTAATTTTTCTTAAGAGTTTTTATTTTCATTAGGGTAGAAGATCTATTTTTTTTCCACAATGACTTTTACAGAAATGTTTTGCATAACTTCACATGTGGTTTCTGAAATTGTGTGTGAGGATAAGGGAGAGAATCTAGAACTCAAAAATCTTAAAAACAAATATAAAAAAAATTGTTTTGAAAAATATTAAATAAATAAATTAAAAATTTAAAAATACAAATACAAAACCAAAATTTGGATTCCAGATTATCTCCCTTCATCTACTCTCTCAATTTGTCCCACATAATGAAGTTATGCAAAACATTTCCATTAAAGTCAAGTTCATAGCCTACAATTTCAATGACTCCATTTAAACCATAATCATTTGTATTTGTATTGTTTTGGAACAGATCTGCCAGAGACTTCATTGTTATAAGAATCTCCCAAAGAGAAAGTTCCCTCTACCAATGAAGATCTATATCTACTTTTCAATTTGCATTCTTACAGCTCTGTAATTTGTCTAGAGTCACAAAGTCAATGTGTATCAGTAATGAGATTTGAACCCAGCTGACTATTCACAACATCACGATACCTCTTCTCTTGAATCTTAATAAGAAAAAAAAAATAAATCTAGTTTGACATATAGAGAAAATGTTTACAATAATACTTAGCTACATATGTACATCTCTGCGTGTGTGTGTGTGTGTGTGAGCATGTGTGTGAGGTAATTTGGATTAAATGACTTGCCCAGGGTCACACAACTAGTAAGTATCTGAGTCTGCATTTGAACTCAGTTCCTCCTGATTTCAGGGTCCATGTTCTTTCCACTGTACCATCTAACTGCCTCTAAATATATATTTGATGTAGTTCAATTTCATGCATTAACTCTTCTAATACCAACTTAGTTTTACTAAACATTCTTGGCTCCATTAAAGCAAACAGAATTGTACATCAAAATGCCATTCATTATACATTTAATACAGAACATCTGGGGCATTGCAGTAAACTTATAAAATCAAAATAGAGATTTTTTTTTTTTCCTGTTTATTTCTGACATCAATTTATTCTAAAGGGGTGACTGAGACCTAAGGAGTGGAGGGTACAATGATAGGCTCTGCCATTTATACAATCACTCAATTCTTAAAGCTAATTTATAACATACAGTAAATCTGTGAAATCCAGCCAAATTGATCCCAAAATGTTTACTGTGAGATCTCAATTTTATTGACAAAGCTATTCACTTCCTATGTGCACTGAAGGGCAATACTAATTCAACAAATTCGACAAATACTTATTAATTATCTAATATACAAGGCACTATGGCAAATGAAACAAAGGCAAAAAAAAAAAAAAAAAAAAAGAACTGTTATAAGTAAAAAATAATACTGGGATTTTCCAAAGCTAAAAGATGATCTTTTCTTTCTTTCCCTTTCTGAACACAATAAGATGCTATCTGACCTATGTGATTCCCAGAGAAAGGGATACAGAAAATCTTATTGAAGGGATGTGGTTTGTAGCCTGGCAACTGAAGGAAGAATTAATGAAGAGGTAAGAGGACTTCTTACTAAAACCATTTTAAAGCTTAAGGAAAAAAAAAAAAGGAAGCATTGATCCTCTTCAGGCAAGGTAACAATGAACTGTGGTTCAGTTGTAAGAAATTTACTAGGGGGCTTAGTGCCTACAATTATGAGAAAGATTGAACAAAAATATTTTCTAGGGGTAGAGCTAGAATCTACTAAACACTGACTGAAATGACAGTTCAGAAGACCAGGAGAAGAGTCTTGGCTTAAAACTAAAGGAGGGAGCCCAAAAAGGAAAAGACCTGACTTTAAAAAGATTAAAAGGAAGGGGGAAGCTTAGGACTGGGAACTAGAAGTATTATGGGCTACTAAGAATTGTAAGCTAGTAAACTCCTCCCAAAGCTTTTCTTTACAAGGAGCTGAACTTTCTAGGTAACTCACCAGCAGCTTTTCACTAGAATCTGTTTGCTTTGGATGCTGTGAAATATTATGCCCCTGCAACAGGCACCCTGTCATGTTCCTTTTTTTTCTTGGTATTTTGTATCCCCAGTGCTGGCAGTGTCTAGCATATAGTAAGCATTTAATAAATGTTTACTAAATCAAATTCAACGAATTGAATAGTGATTCTAAAGGTCTGGGGGAAGTTTATGAGCTGGAAATGAAAACTATGTTTGTAATTTACACAGCATAGCAAAGATTAGTTCCATACTTTATCCATACTAATAGAAAAGAGGTGAGGAGGACAAATCTCCATTTTGTGGATGGGCCCTAGCTCCCTTTTCTGAGTTATCTTCCTTCATCAGAATGTAAGCTTCTCAAGAGCAGCAAATGTTCCCTGCTTCTGCCCCCTCTTAAAGTAAACCTTTTAGTTACTTTAGTAGTGTCAGAACTTAGTAAATGTCATTTCTTTCTATGAACAGAAATCATATTCTCTTAAGAATAAAGCTCTCCCCTTTGATCCCTGAATGGTGGCAGAAGGAATGTTAACAAGGTGAAAAACAGTCTCTGGATGGTGGAAAAGATAAAAAGAATAGAGGTTATAAAATAAGTATCATTTCCCATTTTCATTGATTAGTATTGATTTGCTTCATCTAATGATAAAAATTTTCCCCTTCAAATTTCATTAAAAAAAAAAAACAAAAACAAAAAAAAAACCGAGTGATTCTTGACATTAGGACAACAATTTAACCAATACTATTACCTGAAGGATGAAACTGGGATGGAACTGGCAAAGAAATATTTGGAACTGAAAGTGTAAAAACTTCTGCCGGAGACTGGACAGAGGGTGTATCTTCTGCTGGTGGTGTAAAATCTATTTCATCATCAAAATTATCTTCAAACTCCTAAAAAAAAGTTGGGACAGAAGAGAATAAACATATCAATTATTCTGATTATTAATAAGATACTTTCTAGAAATATTCACAGCTAAGAAATGAACAGAAAAAGTAGCATGGCAAAATGCGCGGAGTGATGACTTGGCAGAGAAAAGAGTATTGATGGAATTACGCCCTGAAGCAAACAGGAAGTGCACTGATGGGAATCAGTGTAACCTTATAATCCCACCCTTCATGAAGATCATCCACTCAGAAATCCAAGTTATGTTAAATTTCTAAGGTTAAATTTCCCCTAGAATTCTCTTCATGGCCATTTTTGCTGAGTCCCTTTTGGGTCAGCCTGCCATAGCACTCTACCAAGAGTGGCTCCCTCCTCCCCAATCCCCCATGCCACAAGTTGTCCCTCCTCTGATCTCCACCATGACTGCCTCATGGTTTCTTTCTTCTTTTTATAGCTACTCTTTCAAGGTAATAAATCCCTTTTAGGATTTAGCCTGCCAGCTAAGGGCACACCCCAACCTCAGGGAGTATTCCCTTTTTCCTGGTTAATTGTAAGTTCCACTAGGGAACTTGTCTTCTCCATCATTAATTGTTAAAATCCCCTTTCTTGCTAACAATATGCTCTCTCAATTCTATTTTACTATTTATTATTCTTGGTGTCTATTGTATCTCTTCATTTTATCTCTACGCTATCCTAAATAAACCTGCCTTTTGCAAAAGAGAATGACCATTGTGAATTTTTCACATGACCAAACCCCAACATTTGGTGCTAAACCCTAAAAACATCATCTGGAACTTGAAACTGCTCTGCTAAATCACATCAGAGAGGTCCTACCTTAAAGGTTAAACGACGTCTTGGCTTATATTTGCTGTGTGATCAAGAGAAAGTTACTTATCATTTTGGTATATAAAACATCTCTAAAAGACAGATATAAAGGATATTATATATATATATATATATATATATATATATATTTTGTCCTAGTGGAGAGAATTTGCATCCTGGAAGTTTAAGAAAACAAAACAAGTTTCGACTAAACTGTCAGAAAATTATAAATTCTACTGTAGCCTGGATTTCCTTTACATAAATCTTTTATATAATTGCATGTAGTAGAGGACTTCTCAGATCTCTTCCTACTGTGAGATTCTGTGAAGCAAATGCTAATGAGACAAATAGAAGACTTAAGCCAGGGCACGGAATGGCCTCAACTAATTTGTCAGAAGGCAGAACTTGAATACAGATCTTAACTTTAAGGACTCTTTTGCCATGATAACCACTACACTGTCCTGCCTTAATGCATAGGTTTATATCTGAAAGTTACTTAGATTTCCAAAATATGACTTTTAAAAAACATGTTGGTCAACTAGTTTATATGAAATTTATATAAAATGAGAAATTATTATTTTTAAAAATTATTATTAAAGCTTTTTATTTGCAAAACATATGTATGGGTAATTCTTCAACATTGACCCTTACAAAGCTTTCTGTTACAAATTTTCCCCCCTAGTCCCCACCCCTCCCCTAGATGGCAGGAAATCCACCACATGTTAATTATGTTAAAATACTTGACAAATTGAATATGTGTATACATATTTCTACACTTATCATTGTTGTGCAAGAAAAATCGTATCTACAAGAAAAAAAAAATCAGAGAAAGGAAACTCAAGGCAAACAAACATCGATAGAGAGCATGAAAATGTTATATTGTGGTCCACATTTCATATCCCTCTCTCTGCGTATATATGGCTTTCTTCACTGAACAATTAGAACTGGTTTGAAACACTTCATTGTTGAAGAGAGCCATGTCCATCAGAATTGATTATCATATAGTCTTGTTGCCATGTATAATGATCTCCTGGTTCTGCTCACTTTGCTCAGCATCAGTTCATGCAAGTCTCTTCAGACCTCTCTGAAATCATCCTGCTGAAAATCATCACTATTTGCATTTAAAAAGTGGGCAGGACAAATGAACTATAGCAATTTCAGTATGTGTCTGGGAATACCTAAGAGGGATTTGTTCAATTTCTCCTCGAGTCAGCTATAAAGTTTCTTTCATTAAAATGATTGCCCAGTTTGCTACCTCTTCACACAATAAAGATGCAAAAAAACAAAACAAAACATCCCCAAAAACCCAGGATCAATGGAAGTCACTGACTATAGAATGGTCGGGGGAAAAAAATGTATTTTATAGGTTCAGGGGGCTAGTATGATATATGTAATGGAACTCTAGAATGGGAGTCAGGAAATTTAAGTTTTGATCCCAGCGTTATCATGTATTAGTTTTGTGACCTTCATTCTCCTCTTCATTTGAAAAATGAGAAGGCTAACTAATTTCTTTTTTTCAAAACAGATTTTTATATTAACTACATTTTCCTCTGTATCTCATTTGTTATGACAATTTTTTTTTTGGTTAAAAAAAAGGAAAATATAAATCAAAACAAATCAACACACTGACAAAAATTTGGTAGCGTTAGATACAATGTTTGATACTCATAAACCCCTAGCTCTGTGAAGGTGTCATCCCGGGTTTCAGCACTGTCTATGATGAGGTAAAATAGGTACTGGGAGTGGTAAATAGAAATAGTTTGGGGAGAATAATAAATTGTAAAAAGAATATCATATAAAAATACCATAATAGACATTCATTCAGTTCATAACATAACAGCAACCATGACAAGACATTCTCACAGATTATAAATTATGTGAATTAACAAGGGGAAAGATAAGTTCCCAACAGGACTCACAATTAACCAGGAGGAAGAAGCCATTAGAGGGAAGATGCTATGAAGCATTTACCTCATAGCAAGCTTGTTCCTGAAAAGGAGTTATAAGGAAAGGGATGCTATTTATTTACATGAATAGTTTCATGGATTTCAGCAATTACTATGCAGAGTCATAAATGACTGAGTGGTTTGAATTTCAGGGTAAAGTTTAAGGGGAGCAGAAGCAGGATCTATGAAGTAAAGAGAGGAACCAGGCAGGAGTTTGGTAGCTCAGAAGGAGGAATCAAGGAGAAGCCAGGTAGAATCCACAAGGCTGATCAGGTCCCAGATAAGCTAATCAAGATCTCAAAATTTGTTTAAAAATGTTAATAAGGCAGTCTGTTCACATTATGGCTGTCTTAAAGACAGTCTGGGAAACTATGTTCTCAAGAAGAGTGTTTTAAAAGCATATTTATAATTCTATATTTGGTTTTGATTATTTTTTACTAGTTGACTTCTAATGTCCTTTTCACATCTAAAATAATCAAAATTCTTATGCCCCGTATCTGTCCTAAAGAATTCAATAAACTATAGATTAGAACATCATTAGAATCAGAGAAATTTTAAAAAGATGGTCCACTTCTTTTTATAGATGAAAAAAGACTAAGCAAGCAATTTGCCTCATGTTATAAAATGCGTTAATAGATCTGGGAATATAACGGGGGTCTCTGAATGCAAAACTGAATATTATTTCCACTGTACAACACTGCCATATTGATGTAATTAACATAATCTCAGAAGATAAAGATAGCCAAAAGTGATTTTAGACCTTAAAAAAAACCCTACTGTTCTATAGAACAGTATATAGTATTCTATATTATATATAGAACTATAGAACAGTATATAGTATTCTATAGCACCCTATAGAATACTAGCCATCTTGTATTATCCATCTTATTCTAAAGATTCTATATGACTAACTCTGAATCCCACAGAAAAAGGCTCTTTCTGACAGCTCAATTAACTCCAAGCACACAAAAACTCATGACATAGACTAATGCATTTCCACTTATAAGACTCCTTGCATATTAACCTTAATGATAAGTGAACTGTGAAGGAAAAAAAAAAAAGGATATCAAACAAAAAAAAAGGGGGAAAAAGCTTGTGCTACAGTTAAGTTTAATTTTTCCTATCCTGTAGGTTTCCTTAAGAAAAGACCAAATAGACAAGCAGACAAACCTGTTTCACTAGTGATTCAAAAGAGTTGGGGCAATAAGAAATAAAAGATAATAAAAGTTAACATTTATACATTATATACCATGTGCCAAGCACTGTGTTAAGCATTTTACAAATACAAATCATTTGATCTTAACAACTGGGAGAGACAGAGATTGTTAGTACCCTTACTTTACAGATAAGGAAAATGAGGCCAAGAGAAATGAAATAAAGACTACTGGAGTGCAGACACAGTTAAAGGCCAAAATTGAGCTATGATTCCAAATGGCCAAGTTTCCATTACAGTATTACTTAGGCAAGAACTAGATAATCAACAATAAGATTATTTTTTTTAAAAAAGAATTTAATGACTTTTGGGGCAGCTAGGTGGCACAGTGGACAGAGCACCAGCCCTGAAGTCAGGAGGGCCTGAGTTCAAATTTGGCCTCAGACACTTAATACTTCCTAGCTGTGTGACCCTGGGCAAGTCACTTAACCCCAATTGCCTCAAAAAAATAAATAAATAAATAAAATAAAAAAAATAAAATTTGACTTTTTCTAGAGAGGATTAATGAAGTCAATAAACATTTACAAAGCACTTAATATGTATTCTAAGGTGCTGTGCTAAGCTATGCTAGTGAAGTAAATATGAAATTTTAAAATACAAGATTAAACAACAAACTCAAAGTAAGCACAAAAGAGAAAATCTTGCAAATCTGACAGATAAATTAGAAATGTAATAGACAATCAAAATAAATTGACAAAGCTTAAATCTGAGTATCTGAAAAAAGACAACAAAATTAATAAAACTTTAACTACCCTAAGAGTGAGAAAAAGAAAATTATCAAAATAAGAGCATAAAAAAATCACAATAATCCCCCCCAAAATAAAAATTATCAAAATCTACCACTGCACAACTATATACCAACAAAACTGAGAATTCAAAAGGAGGCAAAAAAAGGGACCACTTCCCTTTAAAAAATTAACAGAATAGAAATCTCAAATCAAATTTCAGAAAGGTAAAATCTTTCTGTAAAGGTTGTAAAAACCTTTTCTGTAAAACTACATTCTGAAGGGGAAAAAAACCTCTCAAATCTTGGTCAAGATAGATTTATAGAGGTGTTCTCCAAAACTTTTGAAAGATTGCTATCTATATACAAAAATTATTCTCAAAATCTGTGAAGGAACACATTCAACCAAAAACCTCTTTTATGAGATATTATATGGTTCAAATATCTAAACTATGGATTCAAAATATTATGGATCAAATTATTAATGAATACTGATTCAAATTCTAAAAATAAAAAATTTGCCCAAAAAAAAAAAGCCATAGTAATGTATAAAAAAAAAAAAATCAATACGATCAAGTTGAAATTATTCCAGGGATGCAAGGATGGTTCAATGTAAGACAAGCAGTTAACATAATTATTATTAAATTATTATTAAAAACAAAACATACCAAACCACAAAATTAAATTATCAGATAGCAAAAAATCTTTTGACAAAACACAACATCCATTTTTGCCAAAAATCCTACAAAGCATAAAACATAGATATACAATTTTTAACAGCATAAAAAAAAAATCAGAGACCTAAAATCAAAAGCTAGCATTATATGCAATGTGAGAAAACCAGAAGTTTTTCTAGGAATTAAGCAAGGATATTCTCTTTCCCAAAGGTATCTGATGTATTTCTAGAAAAAGCAGCAATGGCAATAAGGCAAGAGAAAGAAATTAAAAGCATAAAGACAGGCAAAAAAGAGATGAAATTATTCTTATCTGCTAATGGCATGATGATTTATTTATATAATCCTAAGGGAATCAAAAAAGAAACTGAGACAATAGCTTCATTAAAGTAGCAGGTTATACAATTAAACTACAAGAATCAACAGTACTTCTACATAGCAAGACAAAATCCAGAAAAAAATAACAGAATGGGAAATTCCATGCAAAACTACAACAAAAAGCATAAGCTACTGGACAATCAATCTATCAAAGCATACTCAATGCTTATATAGTTACAATTACAAAATAAAGGAATGATCTATGTCCATGGGTGGGTCATGTCAATATAATAAAAAACCAACAATATTACTGAAATTTACACATTCAGTGATATACCAAACTTACAACAGGATACTTTACAGAGCTATATATAATAACAACAACAAAATCAAGAATATCAAGAGAAACAATGAAATTAGGAATGAATAAGGAATATTTAAAACTATATTATGAAAAGTCACTATCAGCACTATTTAGTATTAGTTGGAAAATAGCAAAGAAAATAAACAGATTAGACAAAGAATTGAAGAATAAGCCAAAGCCAGGATTTGATAAACCCAAAGAGATAAGAATTGCAAGCAAACTGTAAAACCAATGTTCATACATTATATAATACATAATCTCAAAATGGGTAGATTATCCTAATCTCACCATGAAAAAAATGATGAGAATGAGATCAGGTACCTTTCACAGCTAAGGCTAGGAAGTGAATTCTTAATAAACAAGCAATAGAGGAAAGTACAAAAGATAAAATAGATAATGCTGATTAAATGAAATTTAAAAAATTTGCATGAACAAAATGAAACTAGAATAAGAAGGGAAATAATCAACTAAGGAAAAAGCCCCATTATTCAAATTATAAAGACGGCTAAAAGAAATATATAAGGCAAAAGCCATTCCCATTAGGAGAAAAAGATATGAATAAATTCTCAAAAGAATTGTAAACTGTTAACAACCCTATAAAAATACTACATATCACTAATAAAAGAAATGCAAACCAAAACTGAGGTAGCACTTCACACTCAGAAAACTGTCAAAGATAAGTAGAACATAAGAATAATCAATGTAAGAAGGGTTGGAAAGATAGACATAATAATGCATTGCAGGAATACTTGTGAATTGACCCAACTATTCTAGAAAATAATTCTGAAGTATTCAAAGAAGAAGGTAAATGACAAAAAGTTCTTATATATACATCAAAATATTTACAATTTTGCAGTCTAGCAAAGAACTGAAAACAGAATGAATAAACAAGATTGAGTTTTAAAATAAAATGATGCTTGTTGGTGGAACTATGAATGGATCCAACCATTCTGGAAAGCAATTTGGAATTATGCTCAAAAAGTTATCAAACTGTGATAACCCTTTGACCCAGCAGTGTTTCTATTGGGCTTATATCCCAAAGATCTTAAAAAAAGGAAAGGGACCCAACATGTGCAAGAATCAATTGGAGAATGGCTGAATAAATTACGGTATATAAATGTCATGGAATATTATTGTTCTATAAGAAACGACCAGCAGGATAATTTCAGAGAGGTCTGGAGAGACTTGCATGAGCTGATGCTGAGTGAAATGAGCAGAACCAGGAGATCATTATACACGGCAACAAGAAGACTATATGATAATCAGATCTGAAAGACATGGCTCTCTTAAACAACGAAATGTTTCAAACCAGTTCTAATTGTTCAGTAATGAAGAAAGCCATCTACACCCAAAGAGAGGGATATGAATGTGGACTACAACATAACATTTTCATGCTCTCTACTGATGTTTGCTTGCCTTATGTTTCCCTTTTCAGATTTTTTTTCTTATAGATCTGATTTTCCTTGCACAGCAAGAAAACTGTAAAAATATGTATACATATATTCGATTTGTCGAGTATTTTAACATGATTAACATGTAGTAGACTTCCTGCCATCTAGGGGAGGGGTAGGTGATAAGGGAGGAAAATTTGTAACAGAAAGCTTTACAAGGGTCAGTGTTGAAAAATTACCTATACATATGTTTTGCAAATAAAAAGCTTTAATAAAATGAAAAATATTTTTTTAAAAAAATAAAATAAAATGAGAATTTCCATATATAGAATATATATGTATATATGTATATACTATAGATAATGTAAAAAGAACATATATTAAAAAATTTTTAAAAATGATGCAAAGTAAAGTATAACTAGAAATAAAAATACATAATGATAACAGTATAAATGAAAATAAACACAACAAAACAGTTAAAAAGATTTTGAAATTATAATGGCGATCTTTGGTCCTAAAGAAGAGATGTCAGAATTTTTTCACAAGTTGTTGAATTTTGCTGGATTGTTTTTCCCCTTTTTTTCCTTCTTGATTATGAGGGATGGTTCTCTGAGATTAGAACGTGAGTAGAATACATATAGAATATATATAAACAATATATTAATAAAAATTTCCTCAAAAATATTGACATTGAATAATCACTGATTATTTCTTCTGAAAATAGCTTCTTAGTGCTATAACCCTTGGTAGCTTGGTCACTAAATTAATATAAACAATTTTAGTTCGATAATACCATCTGAACAAAATAAAAATCTTTAAAAAGACAAAATAAAATTACTACCCTTAGTGATTCTTTCCCCCCTTTATTATGATTGTTTTATTCCAGCAGCATTTCTGAATTATCTTCCTTCCTAGTAATACTAACCCTTCCTCTTGCAACAACAAAAAGAGGTTACCAAAACAAACTGGCCCACTGACGATACTGTAATGGCATGTGCAGCACCTCACCACCGAGGTATTGTTGTTCTCCCAGGAGGGAAGGATAGTTCTTTTCCTAAAGCCTTGCTCTTCCCCTACTTTGCATAGATTGAATCCCAGGGATAAACAGACATTGATAATTTTCTTGTGCTACTAGACAGGAGCAAAGTAGCAGCTGCAGAGAAGTTCATATAAATGAAAAGCATCCATTCAATAGACACAGATGGTTTTGATTACAAAGCTGCTTTTATACATCAAAGCTAAGAAAACACTTGCCTATAAAGATTTTACAGTATTTAAAAGTGGTCCTTAGTCCTGGGGCTAAATGGTTAGCTACTATTAGTGTTACTATATGAATATTACCACAAGTAACACTGAATGTTTTCCACATAATAAATAAACAAACAAGATAACCTGTAAAATGAACTGCCTGTGTTATATGATTTTTAATACTCCTATGACCTACCATGAGATCTCAAGCTTAAGTCAATTGCAATCACTGTATTCCATTCTTAGTAATATTCCTCCCCAATAATAGAAACTCCTATCCTTAGGAGAATCATGTCTTCTGGAAATCATTTGAAGTAAGACATAGAAGTTTATCTAGCCCATCTGAAGGATGAAATGTCTCTAAAAATATCCCCAAATGATCATCTAGTCTGAAATGAAAAAACAGCTCATTTTCAGAAAAAGTTTGCAGACATCTGTTCCATAGCAATCTTAACTAAGTAACCCAAAATTTACCAGTCAAAAAAAGTCTTATGGGCTTTTCCCCTTTGGTTTTTAAAAGGAATATGTCCTCCCCCACAAGAAATTAAACGAACATGGATTCTTACTTGCACAGTAAAATTTAGATTCACTATAATGAATGTTGTCAAAAATGCTGTGTTTAATTATCAGTTATTCCCAGAGGACCATTTAAAATGTTTCTATTTTTAAATGCTCACCTTAAAGTCTATTTCTCGATCTTTACAGCAGGATACACAGTTCACAATGAGCAATACCAATGTCAGTAAACTGCATACAGACAGAACCACAAAAAGTAAGGACACTTCTGCAGTAGCTGCTTCCCCTAAAAAGAAAGAGGCAAGTACTCTTTAAAAAAATGCATTCAAAATTCAATTTTAATCACTGAATCAATATACATGTTCCGCTCCCTCCCAGGCATAAATTGGATCAAATATTAGATAAGTGCTTAGAATGAAGCTATGGCCAATTTTAGATTTCTCATTGACACCTGTCTTTGAGTAATTAATGAGTAATCCAATGCTGATTTGCCAAATATGATTTGAGTGTTTTGGAGGTTGAGGTATATTAGTGAACACTATTTTTCCTAAATAAATAAATAATTTTTCCTTATTTGTCTAATGCCATTCACTAACAATAATTAATTTATGGTGAAATCACAGTAAATTAAAAAAAATTATCTATTGTCAGCTATGCTTCTTCCAAATTGTGATGAGGCAAATTCGGTTAGAAATTTTAATTTATTCAATAAAGACCAGAATATATCTACAACAAAGAAAATCTAAATTCCCATCAATAACTCCACAAACTTAAGTAAATCATTCTTCCCTTCTATGTGTGGTTTTCTCTGCTATAAAATGAAGGGATTTTATATACATTAATATTTATAGTTGGAAAGTGATTGTCCTTCAACTGGAGAACAGCTGAACAAATTGTGCTATATGATATATGGAATATTAATGCAACACAAGAAAGGACAAGAAGAAATCAGGAGAAACTTAGGAAGACTTATGAACTAAAGCAGAATAAAATCAGTAGAACCAGAACAATTTATATAATAACCACAATAAAATGAAAGAAAACAAAAGACTTCAGAGTTCTGGTTCTGGTTCAGAAGACAGAGAATAGAATACATTTCTTGATTCTTGTAATGAACAGGTAGAATGAGGCATTCATTTTAAGACAAGCTCAATGTGTCTTTTTATTTAACTATTTAACTATATATCTCTGCTAGGAAGTTTGAGAGATGGTGAATTTACTAATTAGGAGTGACAGAAAAGTTTTTTAAAAGTGTGAATGACAATTCAAAATAATATAAAATAAAGTAGTTGGAGTAGATGATCTCTACAATGCTTCCCAGTGCTAATACTGTAATTCTTATATGAATAAGAATTCTATCTGTGTATAGCAATATAGTTACAAGCATTCAAATGAAAGAATTCTCACAAAACTATTTTGGCTATTAGCAGAACTTAAATATATGCTAAAAAATGTGTTGCAAAAATCTGTTAATTGATGAACTTCAAGGATATCAAAGCACATTCTTCTTGGCAGTACTGTTAAGTACTTAGCAGTGTAAGACAAATGAAAAATCATATTTAAATACTAAGAAGGAGATTCCAGAATTACTCTCAATAACTCATTCTGTTATTTTGGTTTTAACCCTAAGATGGCATTTTCCTTTTCTGATTTAGATAATGGTATTCTTCAGATTCTCTTCTTTTCCTAATTCATTCCCTGCTTATCTATCAACTGATATTCCTAAATACAGATCTGGTCACAGGGTGACATTCTACCCCAATTTTGAACAATTCAATAATCTACATGGTTCTCAACCAATTTTAGGATACAATTCAAAATGCTAAATCCAGAATTTCAAATCTGTCACATCCTGACTCCAGACTACCTTCCCAATTTTACTTCAGGTATTCCTTGCTCCAGGCAAACTAGCTTGCTAGTTTGTTCTCCACACAAAACATTCCACCTTCCATCTCGGTCATTGCATAAGGAGATCTTGGGATTAGCATGAATTCTCTTCCTCAATTCTCAATCACAAAATCTCTAGCTTCCTTCAAAGCACAAATCAGGTGCTACCTTCTACACAATACTTCTTCTAATCCCATCCCCCCAATTACTAAAACACATTTTACAGCAATCCTAATCTATAAAATTTTGTATATAGATTGTATTTACTACTTGTGAATGTAATGTATGTATGTATAATGTATATGCATAAAAGTAAACTGCTTGAAAAAAGGGATTGTTTTCTTTATCTTTGTAGCTCTAACACCTACCAGTGCCTGCTTCAAATACTCAAATACTTAAACAGTTCTAAAATGTCATCAATTAAGAAGTTCCCTCTAAAGACCACAACCTATCCATATCTGCCTGACATATGACATGCCCATGTTTTCCTATAAGTTGATCAAAAGGGTCATGCATCCAACATGATGAAGGCCTTCCTGTTTTCTCTCAGGTATTGTTACACTCTAACCACATAATTGTCTTACTATACCCTTGCAACACGACCATTAGGCACATTTTTTCTAATCAGTTTTTTGAAGACATCTTTTATTGTGGTTCTTCTGTGATGTTCCTTACTGATATATAAAGAAAGCTCAGAAACATGATGTGACTCTTCACTGCTCTCTGTGTGATGTTCATTTTTAATTCATCAGAAACCATTATATTGTATGTTTCATTGCCATTTAGCAAGACTGGCAGAGTGATGCTATTTAAAAGATGGCCTTGGATTCTATGGGGAGCCTAGTCATTAAAGAAACTTTCTTAGGTAATCCTTTGGAATCTTCAAAATCTGCCTTATTACTAGCTGTGTGACCTGGGTCCAGTCACTTAATCTCTTCTAACCTGTGTTTTCTCATCTGCAGGTAATACCTGTCTCACACATGAGGTGATGTGAAGGTCAAGTGAAATAATATATGTAAAGTGTTTTGGAAACCTTAAAGAACTACATAAATTTTAATCATTTTCAACTTCTCAAGGGCAATTCAACTCACTCTCTTCCCAATCAACTTTAGACCTAACTCATCCATTTGTGCTGTGTATCTTCACTAAATGCCACTGGATTAGATCTGTAAATTGTCCATCCAAATGAACATTACAACGTGGACAGTAGACAATTTTCATACATTTGGTCTTTCCTGAGTGGATGAGAGATCAAATTCCTGAGTGGTTAGAGATTTCTTCCAAGAAGCTCTTGTAACATTCTGAGTACTGATGATATATATATATATATATATTTTTTTTAATTAAAGCTTTTTATTTGTATAACATATGCATGGGTAGTTCCCCAGCATTGATCTTTACAAAGCTCTCCATTACAACTTTTACCCCCAGTCCCCTCCCCTCCCCTAGATGGCAGGAAGTCCACTACATGTTAATAATGTAATAATAGTTGACAGGTTGTGTAAGAAAAATCCTATCTACAAAAAAAAAAAAAAAAAAAAAAGAAAACCGTACTGATGATATTTTAAGAACAATGTCATTCACAAACAGGAAACTACAGGGAATCCCTCTTCAGCCTGCACTGGATTTCTCCCATCAGACACATTTTTGATGAGCACACATCTTATTTTATACATTACCTAAACAGTTACTTCTGTTCTTTCTTTCAGGTAATCTTAAATGATTTGATGTATGGATGGGAGACGCTTGTTAGGAGAAATTGTAAAGCAGTTTTATTATACAGAATCAAATATTTTTTACAATAGTTAACAATAAGCACAATGGGATCTTCTATTACCTATGTCTTTTAGTCAATTGCAAAATAGCTAAAGTACAGCCCATTGTTCAATACTGCCTGGAAAAGCCTGATATTACAAACTAATATATTCCTTGGAGATGTCTTAATTCACATACAGATGATTCTCAGAAAACTTTTGTACAGAAGGGGAGAATGAGAATAGATGTACAGAATGAAAGTTATTGGTTTTTTTTCCCCCTCAGCTGTCTTTGCAGGACTGCAAAGAGAGGAGGCAGTAAGATCCAAAATTCTATGGCTTTATTATTTACCTCATTTTCAGATACCTTGTCTATTAATTCTCCAATGTTCAAACAATTGTGGTACTTCTGGCATGCCTTCCTCTCTTCAAAATAGATCTAACCCTACAAGCACATCTGGAATTTAGTTAATGCATTTCTGTTCCAGTGTTCTTGAAGATAAAAAGTTAACAGTTTTGTAACTCATTTTGGTAGACTTTTCATTTTGTGTGTGTGTCATTCTCCCATTTTCATTTTTGAATACCCTTAGGAAGCTTTGCTTAGTTGGAACTGGTTTTACTACTTCTATATGGGGTGATGCTGCTTATAATCTGTTATCTTCTCTCTCTTCATAGTATTTTACAAACAATTTAAAATTCCAAACTAGTGCTACCTTTGAATGTTCTATATATCTGGTCATAGGCAAAGTTTGCTGACTAAGGTACTTTCTGATTTCTTTTGGTTTACTTATTGTGACAATAGGTTTATATTATTCTTTTTTTTCTTGCTTTAAAAAACAAAACAATTCTGATTCTTATTCTAATGTTTGAGCAACTTGGTAATCTGATAATATATAAATAATTGCTTTAGGTTTAACTCTGACATCAATAATAAATCTTATCTGTTAAGATATAATCAATTTTGCATTTTTTTTGATGTTACGTGGTATATACTATGTCTAGTGCCTAACAATTGCTTTCTCATTGAAGTACGAGGCTTCTGTACAGTTATTTCTTTTCCCTGAGCCATGTTTTCCCAAAAATTTTTCAGAATCCTAACTTTTCTTTTCCCCTTTGCAAAAAGTCTTTAGGTATTAAAGGTGTGTTGATTTAATACAAAAGATCTTACTATGTTCTTTAATAGAACTTCTCTTACTCTTATCCTCACAGCAACTTTTTGGTGCATATCCCGCAATTACCTACATGGCTGTTCTTTTTGCAAATATAAACTAGTGCTACCAAACAGTATGTTTTCTATTTTTTTAAATACCAAGAACGTCAAGATCGATATTCTTCCAACAGTCTGTTTATATCTTGATCATTGGGTAAGAATCTGATTTTTGGTGAAATTAAAATTAACAGATGGCCTAAAAACTGGATGAATATTTACAATATATAATACACAAATGCATATTTATATTTGGCTAATGATTTTAAAATTAGCCCTAATATTGTCTTTGTCCCAAGGAAGGATTATGTGAATGGTAAGATGTATGACTATGATATTAAAATATTTTTATAAAATAAAGAATAGCACTGTACTAAATTAGAAATAGAGTCGTTCATCCTCAATGTGAAAGAATGTGTATACCTTCTTCATATGTAATTCTGGGAGAAATTTGCTAAGAGATAATAACAAATCACTAACAATTGAATTTTCTAAGATTTAATACTTCTAAAAGTCTCTTTTCTTATTTTGCTTTTATCTATGTTCCACAACTAGTTCAATCCATGTTTTATGTTGGTATTACATAGGGTGGCAAATTAAACTTTTTACTCATGAAAGAAAGAGTATAAAATGATACATAAAAATTTCTTAAATATAACAGACTTAGGATCTCTATGATGAGTCTTTAGCACTGATATAAACTTTTTTTCAAATTAATAAAACAGACTAAATAAGTCTTGACAGACAAAACTGAAACCTATTACAATTCCTTGGTTGTTTGATACACTCCCATCTTCACAGACCAGTGATGCCAAAATACACTTTTTTCCTCATTCATAATGTTTCCTTATTTTATTGCATTAACGAAAACTAAAAAGTTTAGAATTAGTACATTTCTGTGGATTTATAATTAGCAATTTCAACAGAAAACTTAAAAAAATCTTCCAATGGTTAAATATTTTAATATTACTTTATATTGTAAAGATTGACAAGCTAAGGAGGTTTATTTAACAATAGCAACAAAAGGATATTCAGCAATCTAAGCAGCTAGAGAGTTGGATTCAGAGTCAAGAAGACCTGACTAAATCCTACCCTCAGATACTTTCTAGCTATGTACGCAAAGGCAAGTCACTTATCGTTATTTGCCTCAGTTTCCTCATCTGTAAATAGAGATAATATCACCTACCTACCAAGGCTATTGTAAGAATCAATGAGACAATAATTGTAAAGTATATTGCACAGGGCCTAGTACATAAAAAGCAATATATAAATGTTAGCTATTGTTCTTAGCAAAAGGTCACAATTGAGAAAAAGTGATTGATTTAGCAATAAGTGGTCATTGGTTACAATCATTTTGGAAAGAAATTTGGAATTATCCAAAGAAACTGACTAAACTTCCCTACTCTCTGATCCAAAGGTTCTGCTATTAAGCAAATACCACAAGGAGATCACAGACACTAAGAAAGCAGTCATATGACACCAAAAAATTTACAGTAGCACTTTTTGTGATAGTAAAGAACTTGAAAAAAGTAGATGCTCATTAACTAGGGAGGGTATAAACAATCTGTGGTACATAAATATAATGTAATATTAATGTACTATTAAGAAACAATGACCATAATGAATATAGAGAAACATGGAAAGCTTAATATAAACTGATGCAAATCTAGCAATGAGAACAATGCAAATGGAAAGCACAACCACTATAAAACAAATGAAATCAAATGCACCTAATTATAAAAAATAAGATTAGCTAGAGAGACATGAAAAGACACTTCCTCTCTCTCCGGCCCCATGCTTGTCTTTCAAAAGTCAGGGTCCACACAGTGTAAAATACTTCTTATAACTTCAAATAAATTATTGAATGTGTTGACTGATCTTTCTGAATTTTTATTCCCCTTTTCCTTTTAAAAAGATTTTGATACACCTGTCAGATTGGCTAAAATGACAGGAAAAGATGATGATGAATGTTGGAGGGGATGTGGGAAGACTGGGACACTGATGCATTGTTGGTGGAACTGTGAACGGCTCCAACCATTCTGGAGAGCAATTTGGAGCTATGCTCAAAAAGTTATCAAACTGTGCATACCCTTTGACCCAGCAGTGTTTCTATTGGGCTTATATCCCAAAGAAATCATAAAAGAAGGAAAGGGCCCCACATGTGCAAGAATGTTTGTGGCAGCTCTTTTTGTGGTGGCTAGAAACTGGAAACTGAGGGGATGCCCATCAATTGGAGAGTGGCTGAATAAATTATGGTATATGAATGTTATGGAATATTATTGCTCTGTAAGAAACGACCAACAGGACGATTTTAGAGAGGCCTGGAGAGACTTGCATGAACTGATGCTGAGTGAGATGAGCAGAACCAGGAGATCGTTGTACACGGCAACAACAGTACTATATGAGGATCAGTTCTAATGGACAGGACTCTCTTCAACAATGAAATGCTTCAAACCAATTACAATTGTGCAGTGAGGAAGGCCATATATACTCAGAGTGAGGGATGTGAAATGTGGACCACAACATAACATTTCCATGTTCTCTATTGATGTTTGCTTGCATTGTATTTCCTTTATCGGATTATTCTCTCTTATAGATACTGAACAAAATCTCCTGAACAAAAAAATGATGTGTGGCAATAACTATACATATATTCGATTTAAGTATTCTAACATAATTATCATGTAGTGGATATCCTGCTATCTAGGGGAAGGGTGGGTAGTAGGGGGGAAAAATTAATTACCTATGCATGTTTTGCAAATAAAAAGTATTAATAATAAAAAAAAAGAAAAAAAAGATTGTGATAATGGATAATTAATTCTCTGGGAGGGAGAAAAGAAGAATATATAGGAAATCTCAGCAATGTGAAAACAAAATTAATATATATTTTTTAAAAGAACTTATTGTCAGACTTTGAGAGAAGAGCTTCAGAAAAGGATTGAGGATAGACCCCAAACTGCAAGGAATTTAGAGAATGGATTGGGAGGAAGCAGAGACATTCTTATAAAAGTAAAGAGGTAATATAGCACTTGAGGGGATATCAAAATCATCAGAAAAATCACACAATGGAAGAATCTGAAGATAATAATTATAAATGGATCATAACAGATTTGGACATTATCCTAAAATTTTTATGATTCTAATAAAATGGTCCCACAATACTAAGGTAACCACAGAAAAAAACACTTCCTCACCAAAAAAGGGAGAAAGACTGACATTCTTGTAAACATATTGCAAAATTTTGTTTTTTAATCCACTGTGCTATTTGCTTGTTTTATGGAATAGTTGATCCCATTCATATCCATAATTATGATTTTCTCCCTTGTATATACTTTTGTTCTCTCTTTCCATCTTGTCCTTCCTTAGTAGTGTTACTTCTTATTCACCCAGCCCTGTACTTACTTACCTGCCCTCCCTTCTAATACCATTCCCCCCCTTTCTCCTAGTGTTTGTCCTTTCTATCCTGCCCTTCCCCTTTCTTCTATTTCTTTATAGGGTGAGATAAATTTCTATACCCAACTGAGTGATTTAATTTATTCCCTCTTCCAGCCAAAACTGATAAGATTAAGCTTCAGACAATACCCACCCCCTCTCTTATTTCCCTCTATTGTAATAGGTCTTTTGTACCTCTTCATGTGATCTAATTTGTCCCATTATCTCCCCTTTCCTTTTTTCCCAGTATAATCCTTTTTCTACCCCTTAATGTCTTTTTCTTTCATATCACATCAGAGTGCATTCACAACCACATTCTCTAACTACCCCATAACCAATTTAATTCTCAAAAATTAGATATCATTTTCCCAACTAGGAATGTAAAGTTTAATTTTTAAATAATATAAATTTTTAGCTTTGTTTATTTTGCTATGATTCTCTTGAGTCCTATATTTGAAAATCAAATTTTCTATTTCAATAGAAAGATTCACTGCCTGTCCTGAAAGATGATGCTCAGTCTCACTAATTGTAACCCCAGGTCCTTTGCCTTCTAGAATATGATTATCTAGGGCCCTCCAACCCTTAATTGTAGATGCTACTAGATCCTTGAGTGCTGCTCCTTGATACTTGAATTGTTTTTGTCTAGCAGCTTGCAGTATTCTTTCCTTGAGATTATAATTTTGGAGTTTGGCAACAATGTTCCTTGGGTTTTCCTTCTGGACTCTCTTTCCAGAGGTGTTTGATGGATTCTTTTAATAACTATTTCCCCTTCTGGTTCTACTATATCAGGGCAGCTTTCTTTGATGATCTCTTGAAGAATGCTATCCAAGATCTTTTTCATGGCCTTCAGATAGACCAATAATTTAAAAACTGTCTCTCCTGGATCTATTTTCCAGGTCTGTTGTTTTTCCAATGAGGTATTTTATTTTACATTTTCTTCCATTTTTTTTTTATTCTTTTTAAGTGTGTTTGATTGATTCTTATTGTCTCATAGAGTCATTAGCTTCCATTTGCTCCATTCTAGTTTTTAATGTGTGATTTTCTTCGGCTAGCTTTTGTATTTCATTTGATTAATTCTGCTTTTCAAGGTGTTTTTCCCTTTAGTGGATTTTTTTTTTTTTTGAATTTGGCCAATTGTATTTTTTAAGGAATTGTTCTCTTCAGGCAACTTTTGTCCTTCCTTTTTCAAGGTGTTGATTCTCTTGCATACTCTTATTTCTCTTCATTTTTTTTTCTACCTCTTATTTGCCTTTTAAAATCTTTTATGACCACTTCCAAGAAGTCTCTTTAGGCTTGAAACCAATTATCACTCTTTGAGATTTCTTCTGTGAACATTTTGTCTTCGTCTGAGCTGGTGTTTTGGTCTTCCCCATCACCATAGTACTTTCCTATGGTTAAGATTCTTTTCTATTTCTTGCTCATTTTCTTTCCTTCTTTTTTTGCATTTCCTTTTTTTGTGATTTTTATGGTCAAACTCTGCTCCTGGGGTAAAAGGAATGCTGTCCCAACCTTCCCATGCACCTCTGAGCCTTGGCTTTGAGAACAAAGGCCCCTTGGGTTTTTATTCACAGCAGGGGGTAGCTTTACCTGCTCTTTCCAGGAAACAACCTGGTTTCCCAAAATTCTGGACTCGGACTCTGTTCAGAGGTTTGGTTTCATGTGATTTTCAAGGGAATCTGGGAGAGCTCGAGCAGGTTCCTGGAGTCACTCTTCCATCTTGGCTCCACCCCCACTGACAGACATTCTTAGCAAATCTAACAGGCTAAAAATCTAAATAAAGATTTTTGAAGGAAAAAACAAAACAAAACAAAACAAAAAAAACCGAACAATTCACCAAGTGACAGCTGAAGCAACTAAAAGGGAAGTATCACTGGAATGGAAATTCAAATGAAAGTGAAATTGGTTTGCCTCTGCTTGACATTTATAAAACAGCTATGATCCAAGAAAGGAATCAAAAAATTCTCTATGTGGGACATGTATTTCATAGTACTTTAATCAAGTAACATCAAACAAATGAGAGTCATGCAGTTTTGTTTATGTAACAAGGGTTGTTTCCATGTTAACATGTTAACATAAAAATTCAGGACACTGCCAACAGAAACCACAGTATTTTTAAGGAGCATGGATTTAGAGACCTACGTGGATAACAAAATGGTGGAGACAGTGTAACATATTACTGCAGACTATGAACATTTAGCACTAACAAATACCTAGCAAAACATGACCTGATATCTAGATTTAGAAGTTAAAATTATTTATCTTCCATGGAAAATTCCCATACTACAAAGTTCTCAAAATAACCTGGAGACCCAAATAATAAATTTTACTGAAATCCTATTATTATTACAGAATAAATTGTTCCCATAAAATTGGTCCATAAAAACTTTATAAGCATCTAAACAGATTTACTATATTCTCAATCTTTATGCTACATGGAACAAGAAGTTTTCAAAATATATAAACCCAACAGAAGAGAACATAGAAACAAAAAAAAAGTATATGTCATTCCTGTTGACTAGGGTATTACTGAAGTTGTACCAAGAATGCTTTTAGTGCATCTACAGAGGATGAATTTACATCCTTCTACGTTTATTCTATTACAAAAAATTCCCCAATACCATTATTTTAGCCACCTATTAAATAACCTGCATATCATTAAATATAAAGGAATAATAACAGATTATTAATCTGTTCCAAGAACATTTTTCAGGGAACTTCATCAAAAGATGAAAATGAGATTTTTTTTACATAATTTTACATAAATTTATATGGTTAGCATTCATCAAGCTCATTAAGGCTTGCAACACACTTTTATATAACAATAGGCATTTATTAAGCACCTATGTATTGAGCACTGAGCTAAGTTCTGGGAATAAAATTGTAAAAATAAATAGTTCTTCCCTCATATAGATCTTGTGTACATATTTAAGAGTAGCATTTCCTGTGTCCTCCTTCCCCAGCTTTGCTCTCCAAATTATGAGCCAATTTATGGTCCCCTTTGGCTGGTTGCTACCTCAAGATATAGGATAAATATTCTGTGGGTCTATATTTCTAACACTACAGAATCCACTGGTGTGATTTTCAGTAAGTCAGCCTATTAGAATTAACTATTTAGAATAACAATTAATTTAGAATAATGGTATTTACTAAAAAAAAAAAAAAAAAAAAAAGTCACAATGCCTACAAAATCCTTCTGACATAAACCTGGGGCATAAACTTCTCCCACAAATTTGGTGTCCATGGTAAGTGTGCATGGAGTATAATGGCAGTGAGGCACATTTGTAAGGAAGACATGCAGCCAGACAACTCACAACTCTGAAACTTCAGATTATCAACGTCCTGCACAGTTTGATAACTTTTTGAGCATAGTTCCAGATTGCTCTCCAGAATGGTTGGATCCGTTCACAGCTCCACCAACAATGTATTAGTGTCCCAGCTTTCCCACATCCCCTCCAGCATTCATCATTATCTTTTCCTGTCATTTTAGCCAATCGGACAGAAACCAGTATTCTTTAAGCAGGGTGATTCAATAGAGGGATCTGTATACCTTTATATCTTTGCTGAAAAGGCCTAGGAGAAATTAAAACATTTATAATTGAGAAAATACATGAAGATTCTGCCTGTAAACATGTAGAGGATACAACAGCCAATACTTTTAGTTCAGGTATAAACATATACTGCTATCTATATGCAAGAATTGTGCTGTTACAGTATCTTCCTATAATAATGTCTGATTATTACAAAGATTTGGATATTCTACAGATACCTGAAAACATGATGAAAACTTAACATAAATACAGTTCTGAACAACAGTTCAGTAAAAGGATTTCACTGTATTCAAAAGTCAATGGTAAGTGTCCAGGAACTTTTGACTCATCCTATTTCCATATTTATTTCCATAAACAGGTCTATGATATTTGTCCACAGGTACTGTCAGCACTTTAAGTTCATAAGATTACATAATTCCATAGACATAATTAAAACAGTGGAACTGCCAAAAGGTAGAAAGAAAGATAGAAAATTATAACACATAGGAGAACCAGGGCCTAGACTTCTATCAATCAGTCATTTTAGTAGGGGAGTCACACAATCAGATGTGAAGTTAAAGAAACTACATCAGCGGCTGTAGAGACCTTAAAGATACATAGAACAATCAGGAAACTACTGCAATAATCTAGGATAAGATATGGTGAAGCCCTGAGCTTAAAGTGATAGCTCTGAGTGGAGAGAAGGGGTTAGATGTGAGATGCAGCAGAGATAAAAAATGGCAAATGGTTGGATGTGTGGAATAATAAAGTCTAAATTAAAACTTGTACTACAAACCTGACAGACTTGGAAGGATAGTGATTCCATTGACAGAAATGAGGAATGCAGAAGAAAGAAGGCCTTGAAAGGAAAGTCATGGAAAAAACTTTAATGCCAAGCTTCTTATCATTTCCTTCTCACTATAAGTATATCTAAATGCCAATCCTATTACAAATCCAGAAGACTTCTTACCACAAATTATCAAAAGTACACAAGGCCGACAACCTATATTTCAAAAATATTAAGTATATAATCTGCTTTTTAATAATAGGTATAATGAGAAAAATTCCTAAAACTGGTCTAAAAATTCCAGGTGAGAAAGACATGGTAAAGGAGAATTACTTGGATGGACTATAAATAGGTCAAATACACTAAGCCTGGTGGTGGGGAATGTCCCTGATTCAACCACTTTAGAAAACAACTTGGAACTATATCCAAAAAACTCCCCACTAAATACATCTCATTACTAGGCATATACACAGAAAGATTCAAGGTGAAGTTAAATAGCCTATATATTTAAAAATATTTGTAGTAGCATTTTTTGTTATAGAAAAGGAAAACAGTCAGTCAATTGGAGAATAGCTAGACAAATTACAGTATACAAATGTGATGAAATGTTATTGCACCATAGGATCAACCATGAAAAAAAATCAGAGAAAATTTGTATGAGCTGAGTGAAATAAGCAGAATAAAACAGAACAATGTATACAATGTTCACCATAAGGTGAAGGAATACAACTTTGTAAGACTTTAGAACTCTGATCAATCAGTGACAAATCATAACTTGAGAAAACTAATGATGATACATGCCTCCTACCTCTTGGCAAGAAGGATAATAGGCAAGGGGTGCTGAATGAGATGTATATTTTCATACAAAGCCAATGTACTGACTTGTTTTGCTTGACTACACTTCTTACAAAGAAAGACTTCTATGAGGATTGGGTGGAGAATAGGTAGTGAAATATTCATATCAAACAAAGGATGGAAAGAATAACAGAAAACAAAATGCATAGTTTTGATGGTATAAACATTTAATAAAAGTTTTTGCATAAACAAAACCAATGCAACTAATATCAGAAGGATAGCAAAGAACTATGGAAAAAATCTTTGCAATAAGTTTTTCTGATAAAGCTCTTGTTACCAAAACATAGGAAACGGATTCAAATTTAGGAATGAGTCATCTCCCAATCGATAAATGGTCAAAGGATATGAAGAAGCTATTACACTAGTAATTAGAGAAATTCAAATTAAAGCAACTCTGAGGTTCTTCAATATCATATCCATCATACTGTCAACAGTTAAAAAAAGAAAATCACAAATGCTAGAGTGGCTGTGAGAAGAAAAGAGGTACATTAATGTTTCATTGGTAAAGCTGTGAATTAATTCACCTACTTCAGAAAATACTCTACATAATGTGCATACTCAGACATTCATAAAAACTGCTAAATCAGTCATTTTGGAGAACAATTCAGAACATGTCCCAAAATTCACCAAACTGTACATACCCGAACAACTTTGTTTATTCCCCAAAGGAATTGAAGATGTAAGAAAAAGACTGATACGTACAAAATTATTTATAGCAGCTTTTTTATGGTAGCAATGAAATGGAAACTAAGAGAATCTCCAAACCTCATTCACTGAACATAATGGAATACTATTGTGAAAGAAATTCTAAACGGATAGTTTTAGAAAAACCTGGGAGAACTTACATGAAATGATGCAGTGTAAAGTGAAGAGAAACACGAGAACAATTGTAATTCTTCGTATATAACCTTTGTATAAAACTTTTTTTTTTTTTTTGTTTTTCTTTTTTTTGCTGAGGCAATTGAGGTTAAGTGACTTGCCCAGGGTCACACAGCTAGGGAATGTTAAGTGTCTGAGATCACATTTGAACTCAGGTCCTCCTGACTTCAGGGCTGGTGCTCTAGCCACTGCGCCACCTAGCTGCCCCTGTATAAAACTTTTGTATATGTCAGAGATTCAGCTTATAATTGTATAAAAGTAAGTCAATTTCATCAATTGTTCTCTTGTAAAGAAGGGAAACTGGAGCTGTGAATTCACACTATGTAAACAATGAAAACCATTTCTCTGGCAACACTGAGACCTTATATGACTTGTCTATGATCACACACTTATGTATGAGAAGCACAACACTAACTCAATATCCACATTGGCAAGAATTTTCATAATAAATCAGATCTAGTCAGAAATATCCTTATATATACTGCATTTGGTCAGTTCTTTCCTTTATAATTTTTTAGAAGCTGGGAATTTTTCAGATTCACTGTATATAAAACATTTCATGCTTTTTAATTTTTTGTTACTATTTTGAAATTCATGTTTGCCAAAGTATTTTGGCAATAAGGTATTTCCTTAATACAAAAACATGACACCAATGGTATGTGTGAGTGAAGGGGAGAGTATTATATTTCTTCTGCATTCACAGGGTCAACAATTTAGAATGAAAGGGACATTAGACATTATTTAGTTCAATGCTCTCATTTTTTTAGGTAAGTAAAGTGAGTCCCAAAGAGGCTAAGTAATTTGCCCAGTGTCAACAAGTATCAAAGCAAATATTTCAACTCAACTTTTGAGACACCAAGCTCTATTCTTCATAGTACCCATGTTCCCTTGCTAAGATCTCAAGTAAGAATAACAAAATAATTTTACATGTTATGTATGCTTGTACATGTCGTTCTCTTCACATATAAATGCTCAATATTCTTTCAATGCTAGAATATTTCATAAAGGTGTGTCTTCTTAGTATTATCAAAGGAAATGCCCAAGAGCCTCTCTCTTTTCCTACCTAAGTACTATGAATGCTTAATAAGATATTCACTACTGTCATTCAGGGCATCATCACAAATGGAGAAATTTGCCAATAATGTTGCCTGATGCTCCTTTCATTTGCCATCATGTTGGCTTCAGGAACAAGAAAGGGAAACATAAACAAAGAGGGACTCATGAAAGGCTTTATGGAGAGATCTCTATTTTTCTTCTTTTCTATCACCCCTTTCCATTGCAGGAAATTCATCTGTAAGTTTAAATCGATAAAGAGTGGTGAACAGAGAAAATATATGGCGTGAAGTGGCAAAATAAACTGAAAGGGGATGGGAGGAGGAAATAGGATGAATAAAAGATTGAGGTTTGTAGCTTTGTAAATCAGTCCTGTTATACCAACTGGCCTAGCTGGGATAATTTTAAGGGGATAAAATAAAATTACATCATTTACTGGCATACGGCAAGACTATCTTTTCCTTGTGCATAACCTTTGAAAGCAGCTTTGGACTACATAGAGTTGGGGGAAGGGAGGAAAGTCAGTACTACTTAGGACAGAATGAGGTTTGAAATGACATCACAAATATTTTAAACCACAAAGTATGAATACATTTATCATGAGTTTCCTGCACACAGAATCTTAATTCACTAAAATGTTTTTCCACGCCTCAATGTAACAATACATTTGTTATAATGTTAATGTTAAGCAATTTCAAGTCTCAGTAGTTTCTAATATTAGAAAGGCAGGGACAATGAACCAAAGCACTAAATATACTTGCTCATGCAGTACTGTGAATGCTGTAAATGGTGTCAGAGCTGATGAGTCAGAGATCCTGAAATGACACACAATTTAAACATTAACAGCTTAGGGAAATAAAACTGCACCTTGCACTAATTATGGGCAATGTTGTCCAACTTCTGCAATGATAATTTTCAAGGCTGACTAGCTCACCAATTACTAATATTAGAGGAAGTTTGTATAATTGATCACTGCCTCAACAGAATGTTAATTAGGACCTTTTGATTTAGGTAAAATTGCTTATTTCTCTTGACATTTTCCATTAAATCCATTAATTTTTACATTGCACTACATTTTAAAGTCTGAATTCCAAATTCTATAACTCCCTCCTGTCCTTTCCCCAACCAATGAGAAGCTCAGCAATGATACTCCTTTTACATGTGAAGTCATGTAAGACATTTTCATTAGCCATGTTGCAAAAAATGGGGAGGAAGGAATAAAAGTGAAAAAATATGCTTCAATTTGTACTCAAGAATTCATCAATTTTCCTTCTGGAGGTGGAGAACATTTTATCATGAGTCTTTCGAAACTGCTCTGGACAAATTATCATCATAGTAATGAAATACTTTACTCCTGATTATCATTGCAATACTGCTGTTACCACATACAATATTCTTCTGGTTCTGTTCACTTCCCTTTGCATCAGTTCATCCATGTGTTCTCAGGTTTTTCTGAAAACATCCTACTCATCATGTCTTATAGCACAATAGTATTCTATCATGATCATATACCACAACTTGTTCAGTCATTTCTTAATTTATGGGCATCTCTCAATTTCCAATTCTTATTATCACTACTTAAAAGAATTACTATAAATATTTTAATATATATAGGTCCTCTACATTTTTTTTTCTTTTTAAATCTCTGTGAAATAGTTATCTTAGTAATATTGCTGGTTTAATGGATATATACAATAGGAGGTCTAATTTTTAGCCCCATCAGAAAAATCATAACAATATGAATTAACTTAAACGAAGAGTACATTGGTAGCTCTAACATAAGGTGGGAAGGAAGGAAGGAAGGAGGAAAAAAAGGAGAGAAGAAAAAAAGGAGAAGAATGAAGGAGGGAAGGAAGAAAGGAAGAGCCAAGTAAGGAAGGAAGTTGGTAACTCAGTACTTCATATTATTTGGTAATTTCAATGCAGCTTAGAGTCTAGGCACCCTACACTGGAATTGCTTTTGTTGCATACTGGTTAAGAAATATAGTTATGCTAGTTATGCTTAAATTTTCAACCTGAGAAATATATTTTAATAAGTCACTAAAGAAAACTTTCCCCAAAACCAACATTTTCTCTATATATTGCCTATAAAAAATTAAGGAAACTTCTAGGACAGTTTACTATTAATAATAACCTCAGAAAACATAATATCCATTTTGTTGAATCAAGTTATCTTTTCTTTCTATCCCATGCTACTTGTCAGCAGCCTATGATTACAAAATTTCCTTTAATAACTTGTTTTGGTCTCTTAACCTCTAATTCTTCCTGTTTTTCTTAAATTCTCCCATTATAATTTAAACTTATTTTATTTTAGTTCACTTTGCAGTATAGCAAATGATTTTCTTTTAGAACACTATTCTCTTTTAAAAGATTTTCCAGCCCCCTAGAATGAAAAACTCCAATCCCTTTAATCTTCCCTTACAACAGAAATTCTTTTTAACTTTTTTTTGTATGTGTCATAGACCCCTTTGACAGTTTGGTGAAATATTAGACACCTTCTTAGAATGTTTTTAAATGAATAAAACACCTAGGAATACAAAGGAAACCAATTGCAATGAAGTACAGATAAAAAAAAAAAATTAAGTTCACAGACCAAAGGTTCGGAAATTCTTCCCTTTGTCTTATTCTTTTAAACATTTTTTTAAACCTTCCCCCTCTTTTTTTGAGGAGAGGATCTCTCAGTTCTCTAGATCGCAACTAAGTTACAAGAGCTTATAAATAGGTCTTGCTGGTATAGAAAAGGAGAATTAAATTATGACTTGTATGTGATATATTGCCTTTTTTTTTTACATGCATCTGTATTAGACTGTTTTTAAGAATACTGATAATTCATTTTATAATATCATATACAAAAGAACATTCTTTTAGTCTTGCACCCAATTTTAAGAGTTAAGTTGTTCTCCATAATAATAATTAACTTAGAGTCCATGAAAATGAAAGGGTCTCCTCTATTTAAATGCTGTTTTGCACAAATACAAAACTAATGCCTCCTTGGTTCTCCCCCCCCCAAAAAAAAGAGAGAGAGAGAAAGAAAGAAAGAAAAGAATAAAACTGTGTTCTTCTCAAGAGAAATTAAATCTCTTCCCTTTTCAACCTGGCAATTTGGCTCTAAGGAAAAACTCTCAATATAGGCAAATGGTACTTTCCAGGGATGTTGCTGTTCAGTTACTATTCAGGGCCCCACTTTATCCTTACTTGAGACTATCATTAAAATGCAACACCAGGACACTGATTGCTACTGAGAAATAACAAACTTACCCAAAATAGTCCCCAGGAAATACCATTAAAGAGAATGGTACTGAAAGAGTACAATAAAGAAATTTATAGTTGAAAATGATTTTCTTAGGGAAGATTTTAATGACCAAATAAGAGAAGAGAGCATTACAAGATGTAAAACACTTTTATATACAAGATGTAATTACTTTGATTACATTAGATGAAAAAGGTTTTGCACAAACAAAACCAATGCAGCCAAGATTAGAAAGAACAAGAAATTTTTTAAAAAGTTTCTCTGATAAAACCTTTATTTCTCAAACATGAGTTAAATTTATAAGAATGAGTCATTCCCTAATTGATAAATGATCAAAGGATACAAATAGGTAGAAGCTATCCATACACATACTTTTAAATGTTCTAAATCACTACTTAGAAAAAAAGGAAATTAAAACAACTCTGAGGTACCACCTCACTTATCAGATTGGCTAATTATGACAAAAGGAAAATGGCAAACATTGAGGCACTAATGAATTCTTGGTGGAGTTGTGAACTTGATCTAATCATTTTGGAGAGTAATTTGAAATTATGCCCAAAGGGCTATAAAACTACTCAAATTACTCCAGCAACCTCTAATACTTAGATATACCTTAGAGATCAAAGAAAAAGGAAAGGGACCTAGATGTATAAAATATTTATACAATCTCTATTTTTTTGTGGTGGCAAAGAATTGGAAATTGAGATGTCCATGAATTGAGATGTCCATAAATTGGGGAATGGCTGAACACAGTCATACTGCAACTATGATGGAATATTATTGTTATAAGAAATGATGAGCATCTAAATCATTACTAATCAGAGAAAGTAAATAAAATAATTAAGTAAAAAAATTAATAAAACAATTCTGATACCACCTCACACCTATCAGATTGGCTAATATGACAGAAAAGGAAAATGATAAATGTTAGAGAGGATGTGAGAAAATTGGAACATTATTGGCAGAGTTGTAAAATGATTCAACCCATTTTGGAAAGTAATTTGGAACTATGCCCCCAAGGGTATTAAACTGTGCATACTTTTTGATTCAGCTATATCACTACTAAGTCTGTATCTCAAAAAGATCATGAAAAGGGGAACTTTTTTTTTTTAAACAAACAAAAATGTTTATAGAAGTTCTTTTTGTGATGGTAAAGAAATGGATAGTGAGGGAATGCTCATCAACTGGGGGATGGCTGAACAAACTGTGATATATAAGTGTAAAGGAATACTACTGTTCTATAAGAAATGCTGAGCAGGCAGATTTCAAAAAACCTGGAAAGACTTGAATGAACTGATGCTGAATAAAGTGAACAGAACCAGAACATTGTACACAGTAAAGCAAAATTATGTGATCTCTTCTCAACAATGCAGTGATTCAAGATAATTCTAATAAACTTGGTATAGAAAATGCCATCCATACATAGAGAGAGAACTATAGAGATTGAATGTGGATCAAAGGACACTTATTTTTTTTGTTTCTTTCTTTCTTGTGTTTTTTCCCTTTTGTTCTGATTCTTTCATAACATGACTAATATGGAAATATGTTTAATATGACTGTACATATATAACTTAGATGGCTTGCAGTCATGAGGAGGAAGGGAAGAACGAAAAATTTGGAACTCAAAATATTAAAAATGCTTTTAAAAATTAATATTTATCTTAATCACAAAAATTTCTAATCACCAAAGGCAGGTATATTATTTTTCTTGGTGGATTATCAGGATTTTAGAATCACAATCCTTAGAATTGAAAAATTTAGGTCCAACTCATCATTTTACAAAGGAGACTTGGAAATAGACTGAGGGAATTTAAATTAAATGACTTACCAATGGCCAAATGGCTAGTTAACTGGAGAAGGGAACCTAGAAATCATGTCTTTTAATTCATTTCATTAATCCATTTTGACTTTAAAGTACCTTAGAAACCTCTTAGACCAGTAATGCCAACTACTCTCTTTAATAACTATCCACAAATATGTAAATCCTATTTTTAATTCTGAAGCTACTGATATGAGGGTCAATCAACTATTTCTTGTGGCATAATAAAAGAAACTCCTTCATATTTGTAAATTATGCTGATTAGTAAATAGTCCCTCCCACTAGAAAAAAAAATTAAAATTAGCATAAAAAGATTTGTAAGAATGCTCCAATTTTTCATTCTTGAAATAGGTCTCTATATTTATCAGCAAGGCTGAAAAAGATCTGACTTAAAAAATCAGCTCTGTATTATAGTTTACAATTTATAAACTGACTAGCTAGTTTGATGATAGGTAAGTACATCATAATCTTTTATAGTTTTTAAAAACTAACTTTCAATTGCTAAACAATTACTACCTAATTTAAAATAGCTACTTTTTCTATACTCAATTTTTTTTTCTTTTTTTGGCTGAGGCAATTGGGGTTAAGTGACTTGCCCAGGGTCACACAGCTAGGAAGTGTTAAGTGTCTAAGGCCAAATTTGAACTCAGGTCCTCCTGACTTCAGGACTGGTGCTCTATCCACTGCGCCACCTAGCTGCCCCATACTCAAAATTTTTGATCCTGAATATCACAGCATTCATTTTTTTCTTCTTCCCACCTGTTCCTCCTCTTTCCAAAGAATAAAAGAAAATACAAAATGCTTAAAACAAATAAGCAAAGTCAAAAAATTCCCACACTGGTCACATTCAAAAATACATATTACTCTGCATGTTAGTTTCTCACCTCACTGACATGAGGTATTAATCAAGATTGATCATAATTCTTGCCTTTAGATATTTTTTAATAGTATAACAGCACTAAAAAAAGACTCTCAATATAAGCAAATGATATTTTTCAGGAAAGTAGCCTTTCAGTTACTGTTCAGGGCCCTAGTTTTTTTTTTAATTAAAATTATTGGATAGGAAATAAGAGATGTACACAAATATTACAAGGATCAATTCAACAAGGAGTAGAATTCATTAGGAAAAAAAAGTAGAGCTAGTACTTATTAATCTCAAAGTCAAACTTAAAAGATTAAATCAAGAAAGAAATCTACATTATGTCAGCTATAATATTGTTTTAGATGCATGTCTACATATGTGTAAATGCATGTGTGTATGTATGTATGCATGCAGCTATATGTATGTGTATATACAGATATATATGTACGTGGGTAGGTGAATATATATATAACTCTGTGTGTGTATGTATAAAAATATACTCCTGCTTAACTGTACCCTGCTTGAGGGAAGCAAGACAAATGAAAGGGGAAAAGAATAAAGTAAAATGTGAACAGCAGAGAACAACAACAAAAAACCTACAAGGAAACAAAGAAAAGATGGACAATCAAATATATAATTTCCTCCAATTCTGATGGACATAGTTCTCTTCAACAATGATGTGTTTCAAACCAGTTCCTACTGTTCAGGGATGAAGATAGTCATATACATCCAGAGAGAGGCCTGAAGGAACTGAGTGTGGACCACAACACAGCATTTTAATGATTTCTTTGAATATTTCCTTGCATTTTGTTTTCCTTCTTAGGTTTTTTCCCCCCCTCTGTTTCTGGATCTGATGTTTCTTGTGCAGTAACATAACTGTATAGATATGTATACATATACTGGATTTGTCATATAATTTAACATATTTAGCATGTATTAGATTACCTGTCATCTAGGGGTAGGGGTGGGGGGAGGAGGGGAAAAGCTTGGAACAAAAAAAAAAAAAAGGTTTTGTAAAGGTCAATGTAGAAAAATCACTCATATGTTCTGTAAATAAAAAGCTTTTAATAAAAAAAAAGTTTGAAAAAGAAAGCAAAAAAAAATTTTCCTCCATTATTATATATGCTTTCTTGAAATGGAAATTTATTGTTACATATTTTGAATTCTCCCTGGTGTTCTGCTGGACACATGACAATTTTTTAAAATTATTTTCCTTTTCTGTCTTTTTCTATTTTGTTTTTTCTTATTTTAATTTAGTTTTAAATTTTAAAAAATTACCACTAAAATACAATAGCAGGACGATGATTGCTGATAAACTGAAAAATAATAGTTACCCAAAATAATTCCCAGAAAATACCATTCAAGAAAATGGTCGAGCAAAGAAATTTACAGTTGAGGTATAGTACAAATTGCTCTCATTTTGACTGCTTCATTTTGTATCAGTTCACTGAAACTTTCCCAGATTTCTGTGAAATTGTCTATTTCTTCATTTCTTACAATACAATGGTGCTATATTTCATTGACATACCATAATTTATTGAGTCATTCCAACTGATGGGCACCTCTTTAGTTTCAGTTCTTTGCCACTACGAAGAGCTGCTAAACATACTTTTGTAACACGCAGATCCTTTTCTTTTTTCTTTAATTTAATCTCTTTAGGATATAAACCTAGTAGGAGTATCACTAGGAAAAGGGTAGGTACAATTTAATAAATTTCAGGATACAAATAGTTGCAAATTGCCTTTCAAAATGATTAAACTAATGCATAGCTCCAACAATAGCGCATCACCATTGTGTCTCTTTTCCTGTAGCTCCTACAATATTTTTCATTTTCCATTTTTGCTGACTTTGCCATTTCTGATGAGTTTGAGGTAGAAGTTTGGAGTTGCTCTTATATACATTTTAAAAACATTTATTTATCTATTATAATTAGGAGTTTTAGCCTATTAAACTGAATCCCCTTCAGGTCTGTTTGCATTTTTTTTTAAATTTTTATTTTATTTGCATAACATATGTGTGGGTAATTCTTCAACAATAACCCTTACATAGCTTTCTGTTACAAATTTTTCCCCCCAACTCCCCACCCCTCCCCTAGATGGCAGGATATCCACTACATGTTAATTATGTTAAAATATTGGCAAATCAAATATATGTATACATATTTCCAAACTTATCATTGGTGTGCAAGAAAAATCTTATCTACACAAACGATATATCAGATAAAGGA